>VWZT01008395.1:181617-329756 GCA_013397055.1 Pachycephala philippinensis | reverse complement strand
TGTTGTAATCTTTATCATTCTTTTATTACCTTTAATTCTGTTAGTAATAAACTTCTTTGTATTCTTTAAAGTTTTGAGCCTGCTTTGCCCTTCTTCTAATTCTTATCTCACAAAAAATAAAAGATGCAAACTAAACCACCACAATGAGGAAGAACTTCTTCACTGTGCAGGTGACCGAGCTCCGGCACAGGTTGCCCATCTCCCTCACTGGAGATGCTCAAAAACCATTTTGACACAATCCTGTGCCATGTGCTCTGGGATGGCCCTGCTTGAGCAGAGGTGTTGGACCAGATGACCCACTGTGGTCCCTTCCAACCTGAGCCATTCTGTGATTCTGTGATCTTCCAGACAGACATGTCATGTATGAATGACAGTGCTCCATCTGTCTGATTCAGACTCATCACAGAATCATCACAAACATCCATCATGCCCAAAGACTAACACGTTTTCGTTCTCTTAGTGAGACATTACATGAGCATCTGGACATCCATTTAAAGCCATTCTCCAGACAGATTTGGTAACGAGCTGGAAAGGTATCCATTGCAGAAGTTACCGTAATGAAAAGCACCATTCTGGGAGCTAGTTTCCATATTGTGACATGATTTCGCAACGTATTTGTTGAGTTTTCATGGTAATTTAGATTCTTATATATGCAGACATTAATTCCTGTGGTCCTCATGGTTTGGCAGCCCCTGAGGTACTTCTCCTGCAGCAGATGAGAGAGCTAACTGTGCTGGTGATTGTCAAGGTGATAAAATGGCTAAGGAAAACCAAACCACCTTCTCTGTTCTTGTGAGAAATACCTATTTCCAATACCATTTTCACACTTTAATGTAGCTAGGAGGGATTTCTTGATGGTTTTCATTAGTAAGGTACATTTTCAGGATTTTATTTCAAGTGTATTTGCTAATAAGAGCACTTAATGTTCTTTCACCATTTTCTTCCTTGCAGTGGAAGGCAGCAATTTCACATGTTATAAGAAGTCAAATAATGGTGCATCCTGCCTCTCCTTAAAATCTGGTAGACAAAAATCTGCAATTTCAGTTTGAAACAGCTAAGAGAGTTTAAAAAATGAAATTTATTTATTTATTGATCGATTTATTGATTTATAGGAGATAGATGAACCTAGATTCTCTGCTTTACTATTCTTTTCTTCTTGGTAAACCAATTCATCAGTTTCCCTCGTAGCTGACTCAGAAATGTGAACTCTGAATGTGGACTCAGTGTAACTTATTTTTATTCACAAGCTGAGACATAACCAAGGTAACAAGGCAAGCTCTTCATCAATTATATTGCCTATATTGGAGGTTGTACCTTTTGTATATAGAAGGTCAAACTGAAAATTACTTACAGAACATATGAGTTTCTTTTTTAGAGCATCTGAATGAGTAGACAAGATTGAATCAAAGGTCTGTCTGACGCCAAAAGGCCAGAACAGGTGAATAATTGATGGGGAGAGAATAGTGACAGAGCAGGCATATAATGACAACTCCCCCCAGTACATTCTGTTTTCTGGAGAGCTACACGCACTGCACATTGGTACTCTATATTAAATAAATCCTTGAATGCAACAAAATTGTTGTACTTCAATCCAAACTTGTCCAAGCAAACCTGTCTTGCTTTTCATGCTTATTCAAGCACTTAATACTCCCTGGCCAAGGATTTCAAGGTTTAAATATGTGTGATTCTTGGGTTTCTTTGCATGTGAATCGTTGTCGTTATTTTTTGCTGTCTCCCTCAACAAATGAAGCTCATGAGCTTCACCATAAGAGTCTGGAATACCTTTGCCTTGTGCCCACTGATGGAAAGATCTACCAACCATTTACTTACCTCAAGCTGCGCTGTAAGAGAAATAGGGGCTTAAACTTCAGCAAATCCTATTTAAACCAGAGGCTGAACTGTCTCCATTAATAAATGATGATTTGGGTGAAGATAAAACAACTACTAGAAAATCAATATTTAGTTATTATCCAAGGATACAGGCTGTTTTTATCTCTTTTCACATGAAATTACATAGTAATACATTCAGCATTTTGCTGATTGACTTTTCATCAGCAAATCATTTCTTATAAAAGCAAGCAGTAGCCCAGCTATCAGCAAAAGGCAGTCATCATGCATTTCATTATTTGAGACACTAGGCTCTAAAAGGGAAGTACTGCTGCTTCCAAATCTTTCCTCTGCTGTCTGTATTTAATAGTGTTGCTGTGAATATGCTTGTGGTGCTTTTGAAGGGTGTTGGGCTGAATCAACCGACGGCTGAACACAGAACTTGTCTTCTGCACCCCCAGGATCAGGAAGAGCAGTGACAGTAGGCACATGTCAGTCAGACTGATGCTACATGCTACTGATTATATGCCATTTTTCATAATCCAGGTTTCTCTGTGTCCTTCAGTCGGACTTTTGTTTGGAGAAGTGAAGGCATAGAATGTGTGCACATCCTTTGAAACCTCAAGGAGTCATATGGCAGGTTTGAAGTAGATGGTTGAAGCTGGACGAGGTTTATTCACTTGGATGTCTGGTCTTATGTGGATGTTTGATCATTTTGAATTGTGGCCTTTTTTGAGTGTTGTATGAAAGAAGAGAAGATTAGCACTCCCCTTGGTAAGGAGGGAAGAGGCCCTTATGGCCTAAACAACACACATACAGTTAAGGCACTGTCACCTACTTTGTGGCATCTAAACATGTTTAGCCCAAAGCGACAGCATGAAATGTCAGGGGAGGTTTAGGCTGGATATTAGGAAAAGGTTTTTCACCCAGAGGCTGGTTGGGCCCTGGAACAGGCTCCCCAGGAAAGTGGTCACAGCACCAAGCCTGCGAGAGTTCAAGAAGCATTTGAACAATGCTCTCAGGCACATGGTGTGACTCTTGGAGCTGTCCTGTGCAGGAACAGGAGTTGGAATCAATGATCCTTGTGAGCCTCTTCCATCTCTGAATATTCTGTGATTCTGTGAAAGGGCTAAAGGCTAGTATTTAAAGTTGCTGCTTGTCCAAATTCACTGGTGGTTGTTCAAAAATAATTCGGACTATTGAACTCCATAAACATGAGTATTCCAGCACTTGAGGTGTACACAGAGATGCACAAAACCCCTTACGGTAGGTTATAGAAGACTTCTAAATGCAGCTGTCAGGTGTGCAGCAGGAGCTGACTCAGGGTTTCTTCACACTACAGGTAAAATTCAGGTTTCAGATGTGGAGTGATAAAATTCCCTTTTGCCTTCTTGCAGGTGTTACCCTCCTTCCCACAATAGAAAACAGAGCTGTGCCCCATCGCCCTGCACTCCCCTGCCTGGCTCTGAGTCCGTGCTCTGGGAAGGAAAGCAGCAGCTACTCCTGGCCAGAGCTGGGCTCAAAGAGCAGGAGTGCAGGTGCCAAAAGGGCTTCTGGTGAGCACAGAAGCCCTGCATCCATCCATCACTTCTGAAGCCCCCCTATGGGCTGCACCAGGGAGTTTGGTGTGCAGTGGCAGTGGGAAGGCCGTACAGATTAAGGTTCCTTCTCCCTCAGTGCTGGGCTCTGTACCACAGCACGGGCTCTTTCAGTATTTCAGATCTTTTTTTGGGGTTTATTCACTTTCCATATGCACCAAACAGGATGCCAGGCAGTTCATGACTATTCTGCTATGCTATGGCTGGATCCTGAAGCTCTCATTCAGGCAGCAACTCTGTTGCATTTCATGAGACCAGCAGCGTAAGCAACAGCTGCCTAGCTCAAACCACATTATGAAACTTGTAGGCACAAAATGATTAACACACTTTCTAAAATCTAAAGAAAATTTAGCCATGGCTAATTTCCCCAGGCACTCTAGAAATACCTTTTCCTTGTTTAAGAGGTATGTAGGTCATCCAAATGTTATCAGTAACTAGCATTTAATGAGAAAGCTAATGCTTTCTTTGCTTCTGTCATCAGTTTCTCTAAAGCTGACTCTCTATTCTCAGAAATCTGGGTTGCTTTTTTTTATATATAAACATACAAACAAGCAGCACAATATACAGTACAGATGAGCAATCTCTGTCCTCATATTTCAGCAGGAGCCTTGTTACTCCTCCTGTACATAGCACTTGGTCTCCCATTTACTAATTCTTTAAGGACTGACCTGGCATTTTACAGTTTATCATGATTCTAGAGCAGAGCACAGCCAAGCTGTTTCAAAAGCACACCGAAGCACAGTTTGTACCCCAGGCCCTCCAATCCTTCTTTGACAGTGTGTATTGAACCAGACTAGGAAAATTATCTGAAATATTCCATTCCCACACATATTCTGAGCAAGAAAGGGGCAGACGGAGACGAGTGAGGGAGGAGAGAGCTGCCCTTTCCTAAGCACTCACTAAAGTGCACTGACGTACACCTTAATCGGTATGGGGATGGTCTGGCTTGGTGTTATGGGCATAGTTCATTCTGAATTTCTAACTTCTCTGCCCGGTGTCTGGAAGATCTGTTACCTGTGATAAAGACCCCAGCACTGTTAACTTGGGAATCACACAGGGCTCCCTACCTCCCTGCAGTCCTGCATGTAAGGAGTAAAAAAACCTCATGAAGTGCATTAGAGAGGTTTTGCTTCTGTTAAAAATGCTTAGCAAAAATTTTCTGTAGGAAAATGAAAACAGTCACCACCTTCTGCAGTGGCACAAAAAGAAAAATCAATTCAAATTATAGAGAAGGCAGTATGGCTGCCCACGGGCTTTCTGTTCTCAGCATTTTCTAACCCTTGAAGGAACCAGTCCGTGACAACAATGAAAGACAATGAAGCAAACACTTCCTGAAAGGATTTATTAAACAGTACTGTCACACCATATGATTGTGGTCTCTTTTAAGATCCCTTATTATCCAATTATTCAATATCTACAAATGTTTGATCTGATGTGATGGGGGGCTTTCCTTCCTTTTTTTAAGGTTTTGTGGAGTAAATAATTAAATATCTGAATATGGAAAAGAAAAAAAAAATCAAGACACTGAGCAAGTTAGATGATGCACAAGTTCAGGTTCGGAATGAATCCCAAGTGATTTTCATTTACTCACTGAGTTGAAACAATTTCCTTGTAAGACATTACAGATTCAGTACACAATGCTGCTCAAGAATGACACTATATTTATAGTGAGCTAGGAAGTACTGTGAGACAGAAATTAGACACATTCTCTTCAAAGCTTCACAAAAGCTAAATATAATAGGGTGCCCTGACAAAAGAGAAAATTCAATGTATGCAACTTATGCAAAAAAGACTTTGCTATTAAGGTAAATGTTACTGTTTATTTCCTGCCACATACTGGTACCATTTCTCCAAAGTAGTAAACAATATGCTATATGCTTCTGATAGGAAAAACACTCATTTAAATGGTACATCTTTAGAAACAAAATTGTATTAGTTTACACTTATTTTTAATTAGAATTTTCTGCAAGATTTAATTTTAATTTTTTTATAATTTAATATATGAGACCACACAGTTTCAAAATGCTGTTCCAGGAACTGCTAAAATTGCCCAAAGTGGTGTTGAAGAAATCCACTCTCAACAGAGATAACAGCATTCTTCACTCTCAGATCATAAAATCAAAATACAATGGAAAAAACATTTGATTAGAATATCAAAGTTACCAGTAGCTATGAATTAAACGGGATTAAAGGCATATAAGCTCTAGGAAGAACTGACTAAAATGGCAAATTGTAAATGGATTGAAAGGTGAATTCCTTGCACAGAGCTGTGGCTGTAGCTGCAGAAAGACTAAAGGACATGGGCACATGAGTACACAGGAACAGGCTGCAGTCTCCTGCTCTGCAGACATCAGGGGAGGCAACAATGCAAACAGCCAGGCTGGCAAAAAGTGCCACTGACAAGAGAAAACTTCTGAGGAAATCGAAAAAAGTTTCTTTTAAAAAGACTTCTGAAACATTTCCAAGTTCTCAAAAGCAAATGGCAAAACTTGCTAAAACATCTAAAATGAATGTTTAAAATTAAAAATTACTAACTATCATTACAAAACTAACATTTTGGTTTTTCATTGTTCAAGTAATATGTAATGGTAGTCTCCTAACCTTATTTCAATATAAGAAAAATATAAATCTACCAGAATGTGGAATAACTGGAAAAGTTGTCTGGTTTTGCTTTGAAAACCCATGGGAAGACTTTCCATTTTCCTCTTAGAATCAGATGAGAGTAAATTAAAAGGATGACAAGAGCTGGCTACAGTAGAAATGCATTTATTAGACAGAAGCAGAACTAGGATAAAATTGTGTTAAGAGTACATGCTTTATAGGGGAAAAACCAAAAGTAAAGAAAGTGTGGAAAGGGATTCATTGCCTATCAAGCTGGAAGATAAAATGTGAAAACAATGGAGTGTCTGAAAAATTACAGTATTATCAACATTAGGAATGTGGATTAAAAAGATTAGCATAATTGAAAATAATTTCACATTTTGTAAATTTAAAGTGTAAAGAACTTAAAGGAATGATAAACCAGTGTTGTCAAAAGAAAAAGAAATCTCTTCCTGCTTATGTTTACTTTTCAAATATGTTACATCATGACTTTTTCAGGGAAACATTGAGATTTTGATTAAAGCAATTATTGCAGGCTGTGCTTGCTTTCTATTAAAAAAATATCAAATTTTCACTGAAAACAATCTTGGACTTTCATTATTTACAAGGAAAATTGTAGACCCTCTTCAGAAGAAGAGCCATTTTCTGATGCAGGTACCTTTGGATATCCTCGAAAGAGGCCTGCAAGTGTATCCATGATGAAATAGCAAAGACAGGAATTGAGAGAAATTAAAGCAGCTTTGGAAAGGACATCTGTGGAAACAAAGAAAATTAGTGTTTTAAAAAGATATTTATGCTAGGCTGATTCAAATCACATTGTGAGGCTGGTGAGTCATGGTAAGCAAGAAAATTATAGGATTAAACAGAGAACTGCCTTGAGAGATGGCTGAGGCTCATACCCTCCACCACCCTTCCCAAAGTGAAGGCCCTCAGCATCCTGGGTGACCAGCTGAGGAGGAGCCATCCCCTAGCCAGGGGCAAGTTGAGTTGTCCTACAAAGCTGTGGTAAAGCAGAGCAGGCAATTAACGTAGGGAATGGCACACACAGGAGCGTCCAATTTGCCTGCATCTGTTTGCCCTAATAAACAAGAGGTTTGCTCTGGCTCCATGTACCGAACCATGTGAGCTGGAAGGACATTACCAAGAGAAAGATTTGCAGTTAAATTGCCTGAGCAGACTAAACACAGAAAGAACATTTTAAATTAGCTGGGTTCAAATGTCGGCTCACTTCAGAAATTAGAATTAATCTGATCTATCACTGGCTTGCACATCTGTCAGCATAAGAAAATCACCAACTGGCAAGGAAACAGAACTGGCTGTCTGCTCTAGTCCAGAACAGCAGAGCTACCAGATTTCAGGAAGGATTTTAGTTCTCTTATGAAGGAAAACTAGGGGTAGAAAAGGAAATTAACTTAAAAAGAGGATACTCCTCTACCATAATGATAAGAAAGGGAACTCAAATAGCATATATTTTTGTTAGGAAGAGCAACTATAAACAATATTAATAAGAATAGTCATCATTTACATCAAATAATTACATTCTTGTGACTGCTGCCTGTGGATTAATCCCTGTGAATACAAGCACAGAATTACTCATTATTACTCCATATAGTCATTGCTACGTTCATGCTTCTTTATTTTGGTCCTAGTCTTTATTTTCCTCAAGAACACTTCCCAGTGAAGGCATGGGCTAGGGTAAGGGGAGCCCATGGTGCTCAGCTGTAGCATGGAGCCACAGGGCACGTGGTTTATTCCTACCCTGTGTCAGGCTGAGGGCACACATCTCAGGAGTAGCCAGAAGTACGGCACCATGGGAATACTGCTGTTTCTTCCTTCTGTTGCTGTCTGGGATGTCAGCTCTCCTACTAAGTGAGGCCATGTCAAAGACTGCCACGTCAGCCCCAGGTAACTTCTTGTCTGGTTCCCAAATCCAGCTGTGAGCCCAACGAGGAGCCTTCAAATGCTCTTTTCCTTTTTCTAACAAAAAAGAACCACTCAGAAAATGAGGCTGATGTGTGCTGGGTTGTCAGCAGGCTGCCTGGGGAGTGACATGCTGCCAGCAGTCGGTCAGCCAGACGGTCAGTCTGGACACAAGCAAGAGCTTATTTCTTTCCTTCATTTGTCTGAAGCTAACTTGTTGCTCAGCTCTTAATTGCTCAGCAGACAAAAGGTATGCAAACCTCTGTTTCCCTTTCATCACGGGTAGATCAGATATAGCCTGTGGTGTCTAAGCAGATGAGGAGGAAACAAAAGTGTCTGCTGGCTTTGATCCCCTTGGGTTTTTTGGCCAGGGTGCAGAGAGTGATGCTGGTAGGGAGTAAACCTGTGCCAACTCCATGTGAAATGGCACAGAGGTCTAACCTCAGACATATTACAGATTATTGGACTTGACCTTAAAGGTCTTTTCTAACCTAAATGATCTCTATACCAGCCTTGGAGTAGTAGCAATCCCTTTCCCTCATCTTTATGAACTATTTTTCTAACACCCCACTCACTCCTCCTCAAGAAGCAAATGGAAGAAGTCAGTGCTGCTGAGGTCCCTCAGACCAGTGATGTCAGACTGAGAGGGGTGGGTCCATCCAACATGTGAAATATGTAACCAGCATAGACCAATTCAACCCTAGTTTTTGTACAAAACAGTACATTCAATTTATTCTTCTTCCCTTCTCCTCTGCAGTATGCACTTACAGAAAGTAATCAATGAAAGAACAGTGGCTCCAATTACAACTTGTTTCCTGACTTGCTCCAGGGTAATACTCGGACTGAAACAAATGACAAAGCTGTAGCTTCCCCTCAGTCTTTAAAGAATCCATCTTTTCTCACATTTAGATGAAATTTAAACTGCAGTTCAGGATGACTTGGTGCTGGTAGCCGATTGCCTGTCTTCAAGTCATTTTTAGCCACTGTGTTGCATTATTACTATATTGCGTCTTGTGGCATGGAGCTAATTCTACATTATCTACAGTATTCAGGGAGAGAAGAATGAGATGTGTATAGCAGAAAGCAAAGCAGAAGGACATCTCTACATCAGGCTTGTACACCAAGAAAAGAAAACAAAGGTCAGCAGCTCTGTAACGTATTTAGGCTCCAGCAGGGGCTGATGTGAGCTGGCACACCCATAAAACCTCGTGCAGTATGATGCCAAAGTACCAGTTGCTGGAAGGACAGAGGCAATTCACCAGAGACCTTTCCCATTTGACTGTGTTTTCCTTTCTCCTTCCATAGCCAATTACAGGAAGCTCATCACTTACCCTCTTTTCTCTTTTTCTGGTGCCTCCAGCCATGATTTAACATGATGAGCTGCACGTGCAGTGACTCCAGCTGTGACCCCATGCCTGGGTGTTTGTCTACAGCTCCTGCCTGGGGCTGCCAGACAAGAGGACCCACCTGGGGTGAGGCATCCCCCACACCAGAGCTGGTATTTTGTTCAACACTGGTCATTTACCCAATCTTGTTCCTGGCAGCATAGGGTAGAAAGGAGTCACATATAATACTTTTGCTGTCCAGGAAGATCACACTGTGTCCAGCATATGCCCTGGATCTTTACTGGTGAGTTCTAGAAACAGGAAATCTTGTAAAATATTCAAGTAGTATTGTGGGACCAGCCTGAGTTATAGCAATATAAAGATGCAATGTTGACTGAGTTTATTTTTCAGTTTCCATTAAAATCCAAACTAGCAGCTTTTTATTTCTGGTAACTTTCAACTAACATACAAACCATTAAATTTTAATTGTGCCCTGTTCATGAAAAATGAAAGTGCATAGTTTATGTAGCAGTACTTTCAAATCTAATTTTTACTTTCTCCAGAGGTGAACAGTTGTAGTTGAAGAGTTTAAATTTACAGAACTGATCTGCAGCAATAACTAATCCAAGTACTTTAAAGGATGAGAAATTGCAGGGAAGAGTTTGTCATCAGTGAACCTGGATGATTAAGCTAGTAAGAATCTTGATTGTCATGTTCCCTAATGAGAAAATGATTCGTTTGTGGAACAAGCTCTTCATTATAGATTATTTCTTCAGCTGTGGTATTTTCTGCCTGCACTGCAGTCAGCTGTGTTCAGAATACTGTTGTGCCACAGCCCCAAATAGCTTTGTGCAAAGAGACCCACTAACTGCAAGTTCTGATGTGAAATTACTTTTTAACAGTGAAAAAAAATCTCAGATTGGTTAACAATGCATTTTATGGTTAATTCAGACACTATTGCTTCCCATGCCATGGTCTCCAATTGCTATTTTTTAAAATTAGCAACCTACAGTACAATTATCTCAAATACCATATACTGAATCACAAGAAAATGATACAAATTATAAGTACATTAGTTGAGAGGGTGGCTTATTAGCCATAAACATTCAAATTGATAATGCTTTATCTCTAATTGTTTGTTAACTTACGTGTTTCAATCCCCTTTATTATTGTGCTTTAATGGTTTGATTTTGGCACCTCTGGGTATTTGTTTTCTCTCCAAAGATGATTAATGATTTATGCAAATCGTGATACATAAGCCTTGAAAGATTCACAGCTTTATATAAGCATGTGAGATTTAGAGATGCATTTAATGCTAATACAAATTATCAGCACATTATTCCCTCACAGCTTGCTACTCTCTGCCTTTTCTCAGCTTTTCATATTTCTAGAAGAATCTCTTTGAGCTCAATCCCTTGGTCATACAATCACTCAGAGTTACTAGGATTTCAACTCTGACTGCAAATGAGAGAACAAGGTAATTTCTTTCTAACTCTAGTGAAATTATTTAATTTTTCTTGATCATACCAAATGTTATTTTTCTATAAAAAAAAGTAATTAATTCAAGATGAACATTTTGTGAAGGACAAACTTCAAATGCAGGCAACAGCTCATCCCCAGAGATGATTCACTGTAAGTTGAATGGGAACTAAGAACCTGACTGTTGTGAAAGTTAATGTATTCATGCAGACACAGACCTAAGTAAAGGCTTTTCATAGATCACAGAAAAGTGAAGAAATGGCCCATCCTTAATTACTGAAGTCCTCAGAAGCAGTGGTGGCCGGGAGAATATGAATCAGTCCCGGAATTTGAAAAAAAAGAGCAAACAAACAAACCCAAAAAACCCCACCAACCAAACTCAAGCCCCCCAAAATCTCCAAACCTGCTTTACTTCTTTGGATGAGGTTAGTCCAGTAGCAGACCTCTGGAATAAGACATATGTACAGTTTGAACAGGAAAAACCAAAAATACAGCATAAGAAACCCATGGCTGAACATACTTAGGGGACTGGTTTGGTATTGACACTGGAGCACAGTAAAACGAGGACATTATTGAAAGATATAACTGGTGACAAATGATTTGTGCTGCCTGTGCAGGAGCACCCAAGGGATTCACAGAAAAAATTGTATCAGAGATCTCTGGGACATTCAGCAAACACAAAGGCAGAAGAATAGAATAACAGTATTAAAATTTATTTCATGCTTAAAACCCCAAACGCTGTTCATAAGAAGATTTCTCAGTTGGAATAAACAATGAATCAGAAATGGTATTGAGTTGTAGAAGTTAAGGATGCAACCGTGCTGCAAAGACTCTCCAGAAAATAGATTTACAAGGCTTATCTCAATGCAAAGAAGCTCTTTCATTTACATAAATGTATATGGATCCCCAGCCATTGCCTCTGGACAGATTTGTCAGGTGTGTAAAAGCAGTAACCAATGTTACACTTGGTCTACTCTGTTCCCTTGAGTATGTGGATTTGCTGACCACTCCATTCTGTCTGTGGGTTTTTTCCTTAAGTCTCAGGGAAAAAAATTTAAACATAGAAGAAACTCAGAGCACTGAGGAAAATGAAAAACTTCAGTGTCTACTGGTGATAGATATGGAAAGAGTAGAAATGAGCAGATGGCACACTGTACACCGTCATCCTTGCAGAGTATATCCATATATAAAAAATATCTCTATCTCCGTAACAAAATTAAACCTGCCACACGTAACTCAAATATCCTCTCCCCTAACGATTATCTCCTTTGTTGATCCTGCAGAAACTCAGAAGCTCTATGTGAGTAACAGACTGTTTTTTTTTTTTTTCAAAGGTACATTATATTTTTAAATCATTAGGTGGATTACAATTTTTTTTCAGATTTAATCTATAGTTATTTTATGCTACTAATGCAGCACAAAGATAAACCAAGTTAGCTGCAAATTTTACCTATTAACTGTATCTAATATAATTCATCATCACTTTAAATGGTACTTAAATTGATAGAACTTGTTAGGTTTAACTAATTTTCAAGTCATTGTGAAGCCTATGATATAACTATATCATAGTTATATTATATATACATAACTATAAAATTATGATATTTTTTAAGTTCACCTTGGCTTGGTTTATCGGTAATAAGGAATGAAACAGTGAAACATTCTGTGTTAAAATGAAGCAAAAATTCTCCGTTGTAGCTCCAGTTTCAACAGGACAGATATTGATTGTCTAAACAAGCAGTTAGGCAGCTAAAATAAACTTTAGAATTATCTGGTGGAGGTTCCCAACAGAGTGATCACAGCATTACTCTAAGAATAAAGGAACACACAACACAGTGGGACATGTAAAGACTATAAAATCCAGTCTTTCACTTCACATTTGCATCTGGTGGCTTGGAATCTGCTACTAGATCTATGACTCAAAATGCTAGTAAGTAATAGGAATATTCATAAACAAAATTATTATTGGATAAGCATAACACTGTACCCTCACATTGAAAGCAGTTATTCAAAATTCCCTCATGATATTTATGATGACCAAAATATACTCACACACATACCCTCACCTTTTCTTTTCAGCAATTGGGTTACCATGAAAATGTCCTTTTCAAAGCTGGGATGTCAAAGCTGTGACAAACTAGAGTAGAGTCTACTTATGTCTTGTTTTGCTAAGTAGGCTTTTTTTGGATCTAATATCCAAATATTAGAAATATGAGAAACATTTCATAACTGGTGCTTTTCTACTGCCTGTTTTCAAATACAATCTTTGTGGCAAGATGCATAATCTAGCTGGTTTAGAGGCTAAATTATTCTAACATTCAGTGGAATAATAACCATTTTTTCTGCAGAAAAACAATGTCCAATATATTTTTCATTATAAAATGAATAAAGCCAGGATTACTGGAATCTCTTTAGATGCAGTACAAGTCTTCAAAAGTAAAATGTGTTAAATTTTCTATTATCTGAATTCTTCTGTGGTCACAGATGTTCTCTCTACTTTCATTTTGCTTATTGATGAGAGAAGATCATGTATTTAACCCAGCCACTTTATAGCCTTGTTTTTATCATGAAAAATACGCTCATCTGAAGTCATTCTTTTTGAGTCTTGCCAAAAGCTGTTCCATTAAATTAGAAATAGTATAGAAACCTTACTTGACCTGTCCTTTTTGAGTTATTTTATACACCAAAGACAAAGCATAACTAGCTTTATGCTTACTATGAGCATGTCTTAAAGTAATAGTTATAGGGCTGAGTAGAGGGGCAGGATCACCTCTCTTGATCTGGCAATGCTGCTCCTAATGCACCTCATCTGTTCTTCAGAAGGGTTGCAAAACAACCAGGTGATGGGTATCCTCAAGGTCTAAGTGAGGCCTCAAAATCATGTAGACTTTGGTGTGCTTATGATGGGGGCTATTTATTCCAACAGTGTTTTTATTCTGTAGCCTCCTGTAATGCCCTTTAATTCCCATTTCAGCTTCATAATATGGAAATGCAGCCGAATTAAAACCTCACCATTAATTTTCCTCACTGAAGGGAATATGGCCTAGATAAATAGATTAGTACACATTAAAAGTTCGCAGTGGTGCTGAAGGAGCAAAACAGACCATTTTTGCAGTGCTCTTAGCAATACTGATAGTAAATTCTTATTTAGACCCCTTAATAAAGAGTCTGGGAACAGCTAGATCCTGAAGTGCAGAAACAATGTGATTTTCCAAAAATATTAACAGAGCTATATTAATGCATGAAGGAATGACAAAAAGCACAGGTTCTGTGTTCCTGATGGCTTCAAAATGGTGGTTTTTGACACATTCTGTGATTCAGAAAAGCACCTGAATGTAGTTTAGAAAACATCTGTAAGTAAAAGCCCCCAAACGCAACATCACATGCGTATCTGCATTCACACACACGACAAAGACAGGAATAAAAGATGAAATGAAATCTCAAATCTTAGCCAAAAATTGCAGGATTTGACAAAAGGAAGCTGCTGCAGCAGTGTTCGATATACAGTCTGTTTGTTTCAGCAATGCTAAGGCATCCTTTGAATTTTAAAAGGTTGAGAAATGCTGGGCTTGAGAGCTATGTTTTATCACGTAGAACTGTGAACTCTAAGTCTGCTGAAAAATGCATCTTCTCAGAGTCAAATGAAAGCCAAGCCCTGCCATGGCTGAGAAAGAAATGGTCTACTCTTGGAGCCCATAGCTCTGGCTCCCTGTGGAAATGGGCAGCCAGATTATTTGTAAGTCAGGTGCTAATGCAGGAGGAACTATCACCATTGGACCCTCAAACTGACCTAGTAAGTAAAAAAAAAATGGTACTAGAAGCAGACTTCTTCTGTATGGGCCACCCACTGAAGAAATAAATCTGTTTTTCTTACATGCCCCATACCATATATTAAGAACATTGCTTACTAGTTTAAAGCAAACTTGAAGAATAAATAGGACTCATCACAAATTGCATGATATATCTAAGGACATTACTATATTCCTTTCACTCCTTAAGCTGTGTCTCAATAGTTATTGAAAGTTGCTATGCTTGAAAAAGGAAAAAAAAAATAGAATACTTCTAAACCCCCAAATGGTTAACATAAATTGCTGAGATTGATTACTCTTAAATATAAAACTTAAAATTCAGTGGTCTAAGAACACAGTGAAGGTTGACTTTTTCTGTACAGAATATAAAAATGCCTCCAAACCTATTTATATATTTTATGGCATTAATGCATAAATATTCTGAAATGACCATTTTTCTTATCGCCTGTTAATGTTAAGAACATGTTAGCATCTGGTTTAAAGCCAGGTCAATGTCAAAGTGTGTTTATGAAAATGTCCACTTCCCTTAAACAATCTGAAAACACAATTTAGTTTGAAGTCCGTCAGAATTTGGACCATATATGTGTGTACATGTGCCAAGGTCTTGGGGAAGAATAATGTGTAAGAAGAAAGTTTTATAGACTTTGCTAGTGCTTGAAAACATCTATAATTGTACAAAAATGAAAGAACAGAATTCAGTTGCAAATGGTCTCTGAACGAAAAATCAGTAAAGAAATTTATGTCAATTTACTTTGGTCTCTAAGCACAGAGATGAAAAATGAAAAAGAAAGAAAAAAGGCCTCAGTAGCTTTTCAAGTACTGCTACTCAGAAGAGCAAATCAGGAGTGAAGTCTCTGTGTATTTGAAAGAAACAGTTGCAAGTGAAAATTCGTTTTCAACAAAAAAGCTATTAATTTTGAAACAAACACATACTTCATGGTTAAATTAAAGTCTCTCAAAAGATTCAGTCAAACAACTTAATATCAGTTTCCATTAGGTCTTCTAACTAGATTTTGTGTGGCAGAGGTCAGAGGCAGAAGGTGAGAAGTTGTATTTAGCGATCATTGAAGTTTCCTGAACAGAAGAAACCCATGAATGGTCTCAAAATTATCGACAGATGTGACCATAGCATCTGGGACACTGATTTCCCGCATCAGCTACTGTTCTGAAGATTATCTCAAGAGCATCAGAGTATTCTAAAGAGTACCTCTAGTCTCTTCAGCAAACTGATGAAAATAATTTCATAGGTTTTCCTTTCTAGGGGAAGACAAGAACAATATCAAGTTTTGCCTTGATTCAACAAAGACACATTTGTGGATGGTTGGGTTTTTTTGTTGTTGTTCGTTTTTTGGGGGGGGGGGTTTGGTTTGTTTTTTGGTTTTTGGTTTTTGTTTTTTTTTCCTAAAGGCAAGTATCTTTGAACGATAATAAAATATTATCCTGATGAATTTATTTAGTTTTATTCTCAGGTACTATGCTGGACGCCCAGCCATTGTTCTGCTTCCATGCTCTGATCAAACAAGCCTGTCTCTTAAACCAGTTTTGTTTCATACTGTTTCCCAAAAGCTTTGCAGAATTAATTTCATTAAATTATATCTTTTTATATATATATATAGACACATTATATTATTCTTCTTGGTACTTACAAAGGGCATACTTAAATTTTCTTGCCTTGCCTTCATTCCTCTTGATCCTGCAGAAACAGGATGTCCTAAAAGCCAACAACTGGTCCCCAAATCCTACCACTGTAGACTCTTGGGCATTCTTGGGTATGCATGGGTGTAACTTCGCACTTCAGTGAAGAGAAAAATGGGGCTCAGTACCTACCATAACTTTGCTGGTAGGTCCTGCCCAAAGAGAGAATAAGTTTATCCTGTGATATATGTTTATCGGAATTCGTGCCCAAAAGTGTATAAAGTTATAAAGTTATAAAGTTTCCTTGCATGTTGTAAAAGCCAAAGTAGGGACAAGCCTGGACTTGTTCGCCACAGCACCCAACAGCAGTCAGGACTAAAACTTTACATTCAAAAAGGCGCATACCAGAGACTGGGCGCTGACAAAAGAGCATCCTGACAAGATCATCTGTATCCACCCTGGACAAAGGGTTTCCCGGCAGAGCTGATGGTTCATCTCCGAGAACCTCCACCCAGCCCAGGTGGGAAACATCAAGATTGAGCACCCAGATATGGACCATCACGACCCATCAGATAATATCATCCGGTGATGGGGAAGCAATCAAGAGACAGGATACGCTTTGTCCACTCCAGCTCACTGAAAGGATTTCTTCATGAATATGTGGAACAAAGGAGGATTGCTCAAACTCGGACTTTATGCGTAAAATCTGTATAAAAGTAGACTGCAGGGGACAGGGATTTGTGAACACGGGGAGGTCTGACGCGATAGAGGTCAGATCTGTGTTCACCCAGTTCCAATCCCGGGCTTGGTGCTGTCCCTTTATTCGATCGTGGCATTGCATGTTCGAATCTTTCGGATGTGAAATAAATTTTATATTTTTTATTATCTAAATTGGGCGTGCTTATTTTTATCATCCTGGAACCAATCAAGTATCATAGCAGGATGATAAAGTTGTTTTTCCAATCACTACATGCAAGTAACAGTCTAGCAAATCTCCTTCAAGGCAGGGAAATCCCTCCATTGCTGGATGACACAAAATATTATTTCCTTACTTAAATAAGAAGGCAAGAAAAACGGGATTTCAACCAGCTGAGTTCACAGCTCTGCACACTTGTCAAACCAGCCTGCAGATTCTGGGAGGCAGGAAAGGCAAACAGAGTGCAAACTTAAATGCAAATAAATAATGCACCTGCAGGACACTTGTGGTGGTCCCAGCTACATTTACACTCAGCAAATGTGCACAGAGCTTTGGTTTGGGAGGCTGCTTATTCATGCATGTTTCCTCCTTTCTCAATGCCTGTTTCAATAACGTGAGAGGATAATGTGGGAGGTTACAAGTGAAAGAACAGAGCAGGTGCTTAAGTAGCCACTAAGTGATTGTCACACAGAATAGTTGCTTCTCACACTTGAGTGTGGGAAGCCTCATGTCAGCAGATACAGAAACAAGAGTTCATTTAAGCACACTGTAAAACCAACGCTCCTTGTTCAAAGATTTTTCTTCCCTGTCATTATCAGTAAGTTTCACAAAGTGACTTAAGATAAACTACAGTCACTTTGAGTTTCCTCACTGAAAAATCAATAATGTCTCACAAGTAAGGGGACATTTCATTTTTCTACAAAACAAATAAGGAAGGCACTGGTCCTCAGGAAAGGCATTCTTTTAAGTGCCATGGCTCCACAACATGTTTCAGTGCTCGTTGTAAATAAATCACATGCCTGAAGTCAAACAGATCAAAAAGTACTCCAAGAAATTGGGATATATTTATCTGCCTCAAAATTTTTCCAAAATAAAAAGCAACTGTCTCAGAAGCACCTTGTTGTCATCTGTTCGAGAGTACTATTGTAGTAATTAGTGACAGCAACTTATTTAGAAACTCTTTTTGGTCTGTTGTAACCTCCAGGGAAAAGGAAGACACTTTGGGCTAATTTGTTCAGTGCAGATAGGCTGAATACACAGCATTTTCAAGGCAGCTTTGACAGGAACTCGGTGTCTGATGGAAGTGGGCACTCAGCACTTCTACACAGCTTTGGAAAACCTATGTCTAGAATTAGGGTCTAGGAATGCATTAATATTTTTTTTTTCTGTCAGAAAAACAAAATAGTCTAACCCAAAGCAATCCTACAGTGTATCTTAAATTCTATGTCTTTTAGCGAAAGATGCTGTGATGCACAGAATGCCTACTACATCTTCTCTTTGCAAAACTTCCTACAGTGACTTACTGGCCAGAAACAGGAGGGAGATACTAAATCATTTCCTCAGAAAAGTTATGAAGGCTTTTCCATTCCAACATCTAATTAGCTTTGGTAAATCACTGCAGTGAAGTATGCAGCAATTGGAGTACAAGGTAAAAATAACAACCTGTCTATGATGGAAAAATAAGGTTCACAAATTTAGTCTCTCAACACATAATGCTACCACCCAAAGAGACTGGTATTTAGTGTTTTCATGAGAAACAGATCTTGAGACTGCCCCTGGGTCTATACACAGCACTGCTCAGGGAATGATGTTAGAGGAGACTGCAGAGCATAGGAAAGAAAGCCTTTAGTCCATGAGAATAAAGGAAGGTGAGTGAAGGAAGACAACCTTAGTCATAATTACTGAAAACAGAGCAAATTTGTGAAAGGACAAAGTTAGTGAAGGATGTGAGCAAAACAAGGTGGCAAATGTGTGCATGGGGCAGATGGAAGACTGCTTACAAGGCAGCCTTTCCTCGTGAGCCTGCAGAGGTGATTCTGGCCTTGATACTCATTTTTCTGGGCAGAAAACTAATTACATTCCTCATGCATTTGTCTTGTTTTGGCAGAGGTTAGCTGAGGGACCACTGCAACCCACCTGGGTGTTTCTACACTACAAAGCCACTTCAGAAGGAAACGCAAGTGTCACTGAAAGAGGAGAATCCCACTGGAAATGTAGGGCGGCGATAAGCAGCAACAAACAGCAGCAGCAGGCTCATCAATGTGCAGGCTCCAGATGGAGAAGAAATCTCATCCCAGAACAGGTCATCATGGCAGCAGCTTCCTTGGGTCTGTCAGCAGCAAGAGCGCTGTATGGGACACAGCCAGCCAAGGGCAGCAGACCAGAACTGCCTGCAGGAAAACAGAGCTGGCCCTTGGGATGCGTGGGAGGCAGCACTAAATGGCATGTCCATTCAAGCTCACCTTGCTGGATGCCCCAGCCACCAGGAAAATGAATGCTTGGGATTAGTGCCCATTGCATAAAGGGACAGTATCTGCACTAACAGAAGCTGTAGGGATAAATACTGCTTCTCTCATTTTGGCCATGACTATTTCCTCTCCATCTGTTCCCCAAGGTATAAGCCACTTTTCTGGAGAACTGCTGGTCCGCTGGGAGTACGAGATGGCATCACCGATGGCACAAGTGACAGTGCTGCTCAGTCAGTTGCTTGTGACAAATAGCACGGGAACAGAAGACTTCAATAACCCCACCAGTGAACAAGATGGAAGTGTTAGGTAGGATGTTCATCTGCTTTCCTTTTTTTCCTCAGATTTCTGACAGCAGAAACAAAAAGGACAAGAAGAGTGCAAGTGCACCCACTGCACACTCTCTTTATGACAGTTTATAGGGACCTCATCAAAATGTGCCTGTAAAAGACACCATTAAGGTGACTGGAGCAGAAAAAGGGAACATTCTGGGCTTTTTGTGTTTTCTTCATGCATTGGACAGCATAAGCTTAGGAGTAATCTATAAATAGCTTACAAGGACTTGTGTTCATGACATTGCGAATCAGTGTCAATCAATGTCAATCAGTTACTGATTAAAGCAGACTTAGCTTGACCATGTATGTTTTGTCTCTGCTCAAACTGTATCACTTGCATGGGCTGAAAATTATAGATATGCAACTTTTACCTTATAACTGTTTTGCATTATACATATATCCTTAAAGCCTTATCTTAGATTAGCAGGTCTCCAACCCTTAAGGGAAATACATTGCTTGAACTCTGCCTTCATACTGCAGTTAAATAAATTTGCCTTTGATGATCCGAAATAACTCTGAAGTCTGCTGGCATTGTAATTCATATGTGATTTTAATGTCTTCTGAAGTTATTCTCTCAAGGTTTTTTGTCTGTTGCTGAAGGACCAATTCACACTTCACACCAAAGAGTCTCTTCACACTGAAACCCCAACTGTGCCTAAATTACGGGACCCATAACATACATCTGACAATTCCTGAAGGATCTAAGACTAGATTTGTTCCATATTGATAAATTTATTGTACTCATTCCACAGAACTCTAAACAATTAATAGCACTGCAGTCCAATGCTCTACATCACTGACATTAGTCAGTGCTGCTGAACTGCCTGTTGCCTTCCTAGACACCACCGAAACAGGAAGCTGAACAAGAGATTAATTCATAAATTAATCCAGGCAACCAAATACAAGTGTCTCTTCAAAGGCTAAAGAACTGCTCTTATGCTGTCATCTCTGTCTCAAAGTACAACTATAAACAGGTTCCCTACTAGTTAATTTGGAGGGATTAATAACTGGGTGACTTTATAATTCACTTCAATAAGACCAGGAAAACAGATCAATAAATCTTGTCTTTTATCCACCTGCTTGTTCTGCAGTCCATTCTGCACCTATGAATGATCAGGTGTAAAACACTACCCTGAAGGTTGCTACTGGCAAGTCCCATTCATTCCTGGATCCTCCTGACAACAGTTCATTAATTCTCCAATATTTCAGACCTAAGTCCTGACATCCAACTTATGGGTACATCACATCTTTTTCCACTAAGAGACCTTCAGTGATCTTAGTCAGTAATTCAAATCTTCAGCAGTTTTACCAACTACCCAGTACATGTTTGGGGTTTTTTTCATAAGAGACCACTAAAGCCCACCAGGTGACACTGGCCATTTTTCCTCTAAAAAGCTAATTTGTATATTATTTTAAATGTAAGTCTTCCTGGAAAAGATACTGAGGGTTGGAATATTGCAGCATTTTGAGGTCCTGTGACCCAAGGGAGCTAAATTTATGTCACCAATGCAAAGTGTACTCTACCTTGCAAACAAGTGTGTGTAACACCTCTGATATTACATTAAAAATAATATAATTATTAAAAAGATCATGTGTGTCTTAAGACACTGAAAAATGGAAGAAATATATTCGATGGAAAAAGAACTAGAAGAAATGAGGTGGTAAAGAGGAAATTGAGAACGTCGTCAACCTAATTCAGTCATTGCTCAGTCAGAGCTAGGATTCAGTTTAATATGGTAAAAATGGGCTCAATTCACTTGATAAATGTCCTTTCTTTAGATACTGCAGTTAGAACCCATTCAGCATTGCAACTGAGGGTGATGTGTGTCCAAGGAATAAGACATCAGCTTATAAAAGAAAAGCATCTAAGCATCAGTGTGAACTACAGCTCTGAGATAGCTCTTCCTTAAGGACACAGCTTGATGTTACAGGTATTTCCAGAATAAGACAAAAAACCCCCAAACAAATAAAAATTCTGTAGGTGAGCCCCTCATTTTTTGAGGGAAAAAGGTATTTACGTGTAGTGGGGCATTAAGAACAAGTACTGCACATGCACTAAAAATGCAGATGACACCCTTGAATCTTTAAGCTTGGCCACATTTGACAGCAGCAGCATGAAAAGCAGCATATTGCAATGCTGCTATGACCTTTCAGCTCTCTTGGTCATCTTGACCAAATACAAACTTCCAGTAACTTGCGGCAGTATGGGAAGAACTGACATCAGCTGAGGACCTTTGGGAAAATTATATTAACTGTAATTATTGCTACAGTATACAAAATGAAACTCTCTCCTCTTATCACCAGATGCCAGATTGGATTACTAGTTTAATCACAGCACCTGTCAAGAGGACCGCATAGCAGACCTTAGAGAGTGAGAAAGAGGCTTTATGGGCTGCTTCTTCCCTTCCTTCCCCTAATTTGTTATATCCTTATACAGGCATTCCAGGTTGTTTAGCTGCCAGTGACAAAGATTGCCCGAAGCATGAGAGAGGAGCACTGATTAGGAGTATCTCATTTTTACAAGGATTTTATTCAGTGTCTAGGTTCTAAACAGCAGCTTTTCTAATAATGAAGTCTTCCCACGTGACAACATTTGTGTTTTTTATCTGTAAACAGATTAGAACAACTGCAGGAATAGCAAATCCTCCTATACCTGCAGATGCTGGCATGAGGACAACTTTTATGAGCTGATTTCTTAGTGAAGTGTAGAGCACTTCATCTTAACTTCTGGCATCAGTTAGGTAGTTGCAACTATTTTATGCTCTTAATTTATTTTTTACTTTTGAATGAGGACAACTGTGGTACATAAGCACAGACTAAGTTTTACCAACATTTTCTAGTGATAATGAGGTAAAATGTGTCCAAAAGTTCTCAGATTGTGAAGCAGCCTGTGAATGTGATAAAGCATTGAGTGAAGCTACCACTACAGTTCTGTTGATCATAACAAAACCCTTTGATGAATCTGAAATCAACAAATACCTCTTGTTAAGATCTGCCAAAGGAAACAAGCATCTTTGTGGTACCATACCTAGAGAAATGTTGTCTCTCTCCATAAGATCTCCATGGGAACCTACAGAAGTTTCAGTATTCACTCGTTACTGTAAGCATGTTCACATATATCAATCCAGAGCAGATAAAGAGAAGACAGGCAAAAGCACACAGCAAAGCAAGAAAACACTTTAGCAGAAAAAATACCACTTACAACTGCCGTCTGTCTGGTTTCATGCTCAAAGCCTCTGATTGCTTCATGCAGTTGTTCACAATGTGATTAACTGTCATAATGAAAGAATCTGAAAAATCAGTTATCTGGAAAATGTGCAAAAGAACATAACCATTTCAGTCCTTACTAGGATTGATCCCATTTTTAAGTCTGACTCGAACATTAAGTCCAGAAAAAAACAATTCAGTTATCCAGTTTAACAGAATACAGGCCACACAAGATCATCCCAGAATTTCTGTGATAAATACATAGTTGAATGTGAAGACAGAAAGACACAGAAATCTTCTGGCATCAGTAATGCACGAAGTTGGTGATAAAGAGGGGAGTTAAGCTTTCATCTTCATTGAAGAGAGATAATTCTTGTGCTTCGCAGTATCTTTTGGGGACAAGCAAATAGCTTGTCACATCCATAACAGTCTTCACACAACATTAGCTTCACTATTTTCAGTGTGGGTAAAACAAAAGTACTGAAAGGGATTCTGATAGATCCGATCTGTCCTGATACGAACACAGTGTTGATGTATCCTTCCAGTATCATATATCTGATGTATATAAACAAACCACTTTGGGCTTGAGTCTCATAGCAATAGTAAGAAATTTGAGTCATTTGACATTCCAGACCAAGTGCCAAATGAAAAAAATGGAAAGTAAGAAGAAAATTATTTCTCAAGATGTCAAGAATATTCTTTCTCCTACTTCAGCTATAAACAAAGTACTAGGACAGACCTATGGCTTCCAAACAACTTGGCTATTGAGAACAAATATCTAGGTTCTAAGAGTAGTAACTGACATTTATTCTTGATGAAAAAGACACCATTTTTTAGCAGTAATGATCAACACTGGGTACTTACTCTGAATTAACAGCTAGCACGGGGTATTTTTTGTTAATGTAATTTCAGCTGGTATATTGAGAGCTTTTATAGAGTATTAGTGGGTCAAAAAAAGACTTGCTGATGCTTGAACAATCCCTCAAAGTTGCTCTCCACTTCAGATGGTCTGTGCTACCATGTCACAGCTGAGATGGGTGACGTGTGTGTTTCCATTTCTGTCCTTACCTGCTGCACAAACAATTGCACTCGTACACACACTCAGTTCTGGTCAGATATATAGGTTGCATGACTTCATCTAAACAACAATCTCAGTCGTACTGAATTTTCCCATCTACATAGGTGTCCATAACTACATTTTTCTTTTTGTTTTCTTCCTATTCATAAGTAGTATCAGCTGCTTTTAATAAGAAAATAATTACTTTTCTAAGTATAGCATTTTGTTTGAAAAAAGTTCAGAGCTCATGCTCTGAGCTCATGGCTGAGACTGGATCAGGAATTTTCAAGAACACACTTTAACTTGTGTGAAGGAATTGCACAAGGAATGTACAATTTATGTGTAGTATGTTTTGGGAGATATTAATGTAATGTAAATACTTAAAATTGTTCATTGTTCTTGTATTCCCTTTTTGATCTTGAACAGCTGTAAGAGCAGTTTGAAAGAAAAGTAATCTAGTGAACCTGGAGATGAATTAAACTAACAGTAGAGAAAAATGAAGGATTACTACATGAAATGCAGAATGTCCCTTGGAGAAGCAGTTTTAGCATGAATGCAAAACTGTTGTTTTAAGTTTCACATTATAAATGCTAGCAGCAAACCTTGCAGCCACTGGCTTGAAACAGTCCAGAGAGATTCTTTCACTTCCCGAGGCAGGGTCAGAAGATAAGGAGGTCTACATACAAAATTCTAGGACTGTACACAATAGGGGGTTATGAGATTACTGAGTATTCTGCTGCACCAAATGAAAAGTCAACTGACATTCACTCCCTAGTCGGAAAATAGTTCAGAACAGACTGACCAAGTACCAACAGAGAACATGAAACAGAAACACAGCCTTTCATTGCACAGGAAGACATTTGAAATTCCACACACTATTCTCATCTTTAACTTGGAAGGTCATGGCAAAGAACAGGCTATTAAAAATAAGTGTGTATTGTCAGGGTTTTATATTGAATTAAAAACCCTGAAGAAGGACACTTAGATTTTGATTTGCACAGTACTGTGCTCATGTCCACTGAAATGCTACAAACAGGTAGGATTTCCAAACATGAACAACCAATTGATTTCCGTAAGTGATACATTTTTTGAGATATCTACTCCTTTATTCAAATGAATTTAGATGAAGGCCAGTATTAGGAACATTTCAGCAATAATGCTAATTTATGAGAGGATCCTTATTGTCAGGTACGTGTAGCAGGATGCTCTGCCCTGGATTGTGGGTGAGCAAGTTGGTCAATGCCCTATTTGCAAGGCTATCAGAGGTGAACTGAAAGAAGCATCATGCTGGTCTTGGTGTTGAATTACACTCAAACCAGTCTGACACATCAACCCCAAATTAACATCCTGATAGTGAGGCAAAGATTTGGTAGATAAGCTGCTAAGCTGATCTGGAGACGTATGACTGGCAGTCAATCACTTTACACTATGGAAGTCCAGTCCATTTTCGTATGGTTAGGTTCTCCTAACATATCCCTTCTTGCAGTGCATATGAAGATTCCTCCTTTGGGTGGGGACGCCCCTCGAAATTTATCCTCAAGGCTGAGCAGAAGAGATATGGCCCCAGATGTTGGCATGGGTGAGTTACATCAATCTCTACTCTAATAATTGTTCCTTTTTGCTAGCTCTGTTACAATTGCTTTAATATAATGGCTTTGATAATCCTATCATACTTTAGTAGTAGTTTCAACTTCTGTACTGTGTAGTGAATAATTCTGATTAAGATCTTTTTGTCTAATCATTTATCATAATAAATTGTCCATTTTTATATAAATATATCTGGATTGCCAACATTAATCCTGAAGCTGTACAAAGGTTCAATCACACTCCATAATTTCTTAGACTTGAACTGTTGGCAGTTTGAGGCTGAGATTGGATCTAGTCCCTCCCAGGCTCCTCTCTGAGAAGGAGTTTAGAAAGCAAGGGAGTCCTTTCTGCACCTCATGACTCAGAGGGAGGGCTTCTCTAGTAAACCTTGCCTGAAGCTCCCACTCTGCCACTACACTGTGTTCCCTAGCACTAGGTTAGAGGACACGCTGAGAGCAGTGGAGTGTCTCCCTGCTCTGAAAGAACATAGACTGAGTGCTGTTCAGTAACAGTTTAGACACCTCTGAAGTGTCTGTAGAGGAATGCAAATTTCCAGTTTCATGTCCTATTTTAAAAATCAGAAGCATTTCATTTTCATCTCACCTTCAGTGACCTACATATCTTCTCATCACCCAAAACTCTGCAAATTTCTTAGCTACCCTTCTCCTGGAAAAATAAAGAATAGAATGAGCCAGGTTTTATAAGCCATGCCGAGAGATGCAGGGAAACTCTTCCAGGCAATAAGAAGTACTTCATAAAACCAAATACTAGCTGGAGGTAATAAGCTGGAACAACTTCTTCTCACTAGATAAAATGTCAAGCCATAGAAGAAACCAGAATGTCTGTATAACAATGTCTGTCTCCTTGTGTAAATATGCAGTAAAGATACTTGCAGTCTGGCTGACTCTAAGCACTGAGTTGATTATATCTTCAGTACGTATCATGCAGAAGCAAACATTCATTTTTCAGTTACAAAGGAATTTATCTTCAGATGTGAAAAACAGATCACTGATGTCCAAAGTGCCTAGGTGTTCAGGGAATAAATGCACACAATGGCACATTCCCACCTCCCTGCTCCCTGTTGTCAATAGAGCTTTGCACTGACCATTCCACATGTGACCATGATGCACAGGGTGCATCCCCGAGGGTGCCAACAGCCTCACCAACTCCACACCAGTGCGTGTGGGAGGGATTACTTCATACCCACAGGACCACAGATTATTTTATATTTCTTCCTGTGTCCCTTTCAAATCCGTAGGCACAAATGAGCCATCACATACCACGCCTGTATTTTAAACAGTTGAAATGGAGGAATATGATTTTTTTTCCACTGCAATTTATTGTCAAGACCTTGAAATGTTAGTTCCCTTTACATTTTAAGAATGTGAGAGGAAGCAGCGCGAAAACTGTGGCTCTGACTGAAACTTGGCCGCAACGATTTAGATTGTAGGTGTCTTGCTACGTAGCAAGACCTTTATCTTCATGTTTTCTTGACAGGTATTAGTAGCACATTTCTGCCACACAACACACGCGATCTGTAAGCATTCCAGTGAGTCTGTTGGTACTATTAAGTACCTGCGAGTAACTGAAACAATGTATTTCATTTTTACTTTCTAGAATTACTTCAATGATTTCACCTTCCCTGACTTTAACATTTTTGGAATTATTTCTTTGACTTGCCTTGCTAAAGGCCAAAGTAAAATTCATTATGATCTACAGCCAGCCAGCAGTGTTGGGTAGAATAAGATACCAGAGACAGCTGTTAACACTAAGTAGAAATTCACATTCCTCAAAAGATGTGCATGGGTGTACATGAGCTACTAAAACTTAGCAAGCATATTCTCAAACAGCCACTGCTGGGTTAGCTCACAATAAATACCTTGTCATTCTAGTTACAAATTTGTGCCTGAGACCACTGGGCCACTGACTTTGCCTGAAAGTACAAAGCAGATTGTCCTGACAGAGCTCTAGCAGCAGCATTGGACCTCCTTTTGTGCAATGTGTGTGTCTATCTAGGCAGAAGTAGAGCACACAGCAGTTCAGCTGTGCATGCACATGTACTGAGCTGAAAACACTGCCTCAGCCTTGCTACAGTGTCTGATTTTAGTCTCAATACAAGACATTTTTGGGAAAGATTAAAAGCATCTCACTGAAGATCAAGAACCACCCTCTGTTATCCTTTGTCATTCCCACACAAATAGTTTTCTGCTCTCGTGCCTATTAGAACAAAAAATAAAAAAGCTGAGTAAAGATTAGGTGCTTCTGAAATATTACCACTGCTAACATTTGACCTGATGACAGAAATTAAATACATGCCAGTTCAAGTATTATAAACAGGGAGCCAAACATGTTTGACCCAGCCTGTGCTGTTAATAGAGTTGACGTAGGTTTTGGATTATTTAAAGCATGATATAAGACTGTAAGACATAAAACTGTAAGAGCTTTATCTGCTATTGTTACAAATGAAATCCAAGATGACTGAAAGGGAAAGTGATTAGAGAAAGTGTTTTTTTTTTTCAGCTTATTTACTCAGTACGCTTGACAATACTTTCTGTACAGTCAGATTCTTCACGCTGGAAAAGATGAGCTTGTACAGATGCACAATCATTATGATAAAGCTTCAGCCAACACAGGCTCTGTGTATAACTCCTGCTCTCTTTTTATCTGTCTCCAACCCCATTTAAGGACATGATACTAAGCACCCTGTATTCACATTAACTTGGTCATGCTCTAGTGCTGAACGCTGAACTGGGGGAATTTGTGCAAATTTACTACATGAATGAATTTAAAATGTGACAGCTGTTACTCACTGGATGTCCATTAGGCAATTTCACTCCACTTTAAAGTCATGGCTGAATAGGGCTCCTCAAGCCAAAAGCTTGCCTGTAAGAGCCTTTGGACAACCAGAAAATACTTAAGAAAAAAGCACAACTCCACCTCATCACACAAATGACTCCAGAAGCACTTACCACAGAAACCACGTGTCTCTGGGCAGAACACATTGCTCTCATTTTGGGAGTTCTCCTGATGTGGCCAGTCAGACCAATGGCTTTTCACAGGCTGCCCCACTCCCCTCTGGGTGTCCAGAAACCCCTCTGTGCTCTGCCACTGCCTTCATTTCTAGCTCCACTCTCTACAAGCAGGTGCCACAAAGAAACTTGCTCTGCTTTCAGACCCAGAGCTCTCTTGCTCCGCTCACACCTGCCACCTTGCAAACCCACTTTGATTTGCTATGCTTAGGTAGTGGGTTTAAAAAGGAGCTTTCTGGTAACAAAGAACTGTTGGTCCACCTATCCAGCCTAAATTCAGTTCACAAATAATTTAGGTGAAAACTTTGTCCCATTTCATATTAATTTCCCTTGAAATCTGTATTATGCCACTTTGTTTCTTGGCACTATACCAAGAAAGATGCCCAGTACCCGTGGGAGTAAAGGCAGCCAAGGAGCTGGTGTTTGAAACCACAAGCTTTTTCTCAGTAACACGGCAACCCACACTTGCTCATCTAATAAAAATCTCCTTAACTGTCAGCTCTGACAATTAAATTATCAATAGGTCTGAGCATATTTATCTGCAATAAAAGGTTTGAATTTTTTCCATTTAAATCAAAATATTAAAACTTAAAGTCATAGGAAGGAAAAAATACAGAATTCAAATAATTACCTTTAAAATGAAGGGGCAAGCAGAACCAGTTCTTGAGTTTTTAACTAAAATCTAACAAATACTAGAGGTATTTCTATAACGTGACCTCATGGAAGATGAGACCCGTGAGAATCTGCCATTTTGAATCTCCCAGCATTCAGTCTGTTTTTAAGAAAAATAAAATTATATTATTATATGTGAATTCACTAATGTCACTATACTTTTATGAAAAAGTGTTCCAATAGTCAAAAAGGCTAAATCACTGTCTTACATCAATTTTAAGTGTTATTTTACTACTCTGCTACTGGTGTATTCATGCACCTTTTCCACCTATTAATATCCATACTTGCAACATTAAACATTATAATCTCCCAAGAGAGAGAAAGCACAGTTCACTTTCTTGTGTCATTAATTCCAGGTTTTGCCTAGTTACTCTCTTCAAAAAGACAGAATTTATGTTAGTTTAAAGTAATTAACAGCTGATGACTCCTACTGCAATACTCAATAGCAGGTGACCCTGGTTTCTCTTCTTAAACATAAATCCTGACTGTAGAAGGAATAATGAAAATCACAGAAGTCACTACTTGCAAGCAAGAAACTTCTCTGAGTAAAATACTTTACCCCACATGAACTTAGAAATGAAGCATGCAAAAATCATATGATTATGATAGAACACTGACTCAGTTGCTTCATAATCACTAAGACATTTCCCAGAGAACATTTAAGAAAAACATTGTTAATAACCCCCCCAAAACCAAGTAGAAATATTCATTACCCCACTAGAAAAAGATGTTTCACTTTTGGAACTTCTACTTGCTCTTGTTAAACTTGTTAGAAGAGGATGGGAGAAAGCTGTGTCACGTGTCACTTTCCCATTCAAAAGCTTCAGAGGTTGCAATGGTGTTTGTGATTATGTGTTTTATTAATATTAGATATGAGCAGATATCTAGGAGCTTTTATAGATGCACCTCTACTGGGAAGAAGAAACATCTTCTGTTAATTTTCAAAGCACAGTCAATAAGCCCGTCAACTCTAATGGAATCCATGAAGGGATTTAAATTCACAGTTCTTAGTGGCTCTGGAAGATAGCATGGTGATCCCATAGTTATTTAAACAATTGCTCACCTCTCACATTGCCAATAGTTCAACTGCCTGTGCATTTTGACTCTGTAATTCTCTAATGTTTCCCAAAAACAGTCTATGGCCAAATTTTCCAGCTTTGGTACCATTAAAAATGTTTGAATCACCATTACATACTGAAAGTACATTTATATGAGCAAGAGCTCAAGATTTGGCACTGGGGTTTTCTAGGAAGGTACTCAGGTTTTAAACCTGTGCTGTTCAGCTGAAGTCCAGCACCGTGTTACACTTGGTTACATCAGCTGGGAATCTAACCAGCTTTAGTCAATACCACACTTTTAATTAGAATTGTTATGCCATAGTGATTGGGCCTTCATTATAAGTCAAGATTTGGTGTTTACTAGTCTTAAAAACGAAAGGAATCTGATGAGCCAGTGCTGGCTTTGTGATGAGAGTTCTGCTATCACTCACTGCTGATGATTTCATCAAGAGAGCAAATTCCTCAGAAACAGTTTTCCCATTCTATCTACCATTTTGGTACATTGCTGAAAATATTTTCATCAGCATTCTCTGTGGAAGCCTCACTTCTATCTGAACTTGCTTGTTACAAAACCAAGGTTTGCTTTCTGTTCTTTTACTGGGGAATTCAGCACAAATACAGGGGAAAGGATGACAAATGGCACTGGGTAGCCAAAACCAACATTTGAAGAGCAGGATCAGACAGACCACTGACTCTTAGCACCTACATAAACACAGTAAGAATACAAAGAGAGTCGTCTACAAATCAAAAGGCTAAAATAGCTGCACATACTCTACGGTGTATGTGCCTTAAACTGGTGGTTACTCTTAGACTACCTGAGAACAAGTACACTTTAAATTGCTGGAAAAGACGTGGCTCACAATTTTGTTCTATTCATTCATATATGGAAATCTTAGGCTAGGATGATTGCTTTGCCTCCTTACTTAGCAATTTGCCTTGGCCTTTATGGCTGCTGCTTTTTTAAAATGCAAATTCACATAAAACAATTGTCTGTGTTCATAGGTAAAAAATAGTAAACTTAACAAATATTCACATCCAAAAGACTTAATCAGATAAATCTAAGCAGCAATATGTTTCTTTCTCTTCTTCACATTACGTTAAGGGAAAGGGCAATTTAAGCAACTTGTGATATTGATATAGTTTAGATTTAGACATAATATTCCTAATATTCTACTGAACAAGTTACTTTATTAACATTCTTTGACACCAGTCAGTTATGGAGTGAATATATGCTATACCACTTGAATGTATGACTTTATATTACTGGTGTCACTCCTCACTCAGCAGAAATCTTCCTACAGCTTTGGGCTGCCTGATTCAGGCCTTCCTTGCACCCCTTAGAATTTTTTTTTCAGTTCCCCCAAAATGAAAGGCTTAGTATTAGATACAGAAAATGATAACTGCAGTGAAAATGTATTAGTAAGTCACCAACTGCCTGACCCTCTCTCTCCAAAATAGCATGTCTCTGTGTTCTGGAAAACTATTTACTACTTAAAAAGTGAGCTATTATTTCATTGCATTAGTCATTGGACACAGGGTAGGATGCAGGAATGTGGCACCTCTGGATGAGAAGGTATTTAAAAACCTAAAGAGATTTCTCCAGTTTTTCATAATGACCCAGTTTTTCTACAAAAGTAGAGCATACAGATTTAGTATTAGTGAGGACTGAACAACATGATCACTTTAAGCAAAGTGTTTGATCTTGATACAATACATGTATGTTTTGAAAGGAAAAGAAGTTTGCTTAAATATTCAAAGTGATTCATGTATAACTGTTGGAATTTAAGCTTTCAAGCAGGCATTGACAGAAATAAGGTGTCACAATGATATCTGTTTCCAGCACTATTTCCCTTTTTGTACTTGGGTCTTAAAATGTTTTACCTATATTTAGGTCCATTGTTTTCAATCTGCTTCAGGTTTGTTTCCATTTTCCTAGGGAACAAATTAGTGGACCTGGCACACAAGTTGTCCACATAATTAGGTAACATTTCTACGTATTTTGCTATGGAAAAAGCCTCATAGAAATTGTAATAGCAGAAATGGACACCACAATATTAGTTAACCTATCTTCTGGCCCAGAGGGAGAATTGTCAACCCTAAAATTAGTCATAGAATCACAGAATATCCTGAGTTGGAAGGAACCCATTAGCACCATCAATGCCCAACTCCTGGCCGTGCACAGGACAGCCCCAAGAATCACACTGCGTGTGTATTCCTTGAATCTGTTTTTAAACAAACCACCCACACTGAAATGCCATAATCTCACCATTGCCCATCCAATATCACTGTCAGAGTACTTTTCTTACTTTTTCTAATGACTTCCTTAAGTCTGCTTGCTATCATTTAAGTCCATTACCACTTGCCCTAACTGCAACATGTGGTGGGGAACTTAATTCTGTTTATTACACTGTTTGATGTAACTGAAGACGTTGATCTCCTCAGTATTCTCATCCCTAAATTTGAAGCTACTGTTCCCTCACCACTCTGGATCCTGACATTTCATGTACATCCCTCCTGATCTGCAGAATTCAGTGCTAAAAAGAGTTGGAGACTCCTATTTCAAGACTCTGTTTTTGATGATGCATCCACTCTGGTGTGTGTCACTCCAGCAGCATGACACATTGAGTCATATTTAGTTTGCAATCCTCTATAAAGCTTAAATCCTTTCCTGCAATTCTGCTGTCCAGGCAGTCTTGTGCCTATGAAGTTGGCATTCATTTAATATGAACTGTTAGATAATTCCTCAAGAGTCTGATAACCTGATCATGTCTTCCAATGTGTTTATAGCCTTTTGAATAAATACCTTCTGCTTAGGTAAAATATTATTCCTTCATTGAAATAACTGATGAAAGTAATGAATAGCACCAGATTCAAGAAAGGTCTTTGAATCATGTTCGATATACCTTTTTTTGCCTTTTGATTTGATATTAAAGCACAAATTTTCTACTCTAGAGAAGATTTTTCTTACCAATTCTACATTTCCTGATAGTCTCACCTACTACATATTTTCCTAGTTCTTTGATACAGTGAAGGAGCATAAAAATTGGTACAAGTCAAATTATTTGACTTCTATTGCTTCTCCCTTATTCATTCTGTCAGAGAAGAAAATAAAATCAGTTTGACGTCTTGTTCCTGGTACATCCATGATGGTTGTTACTCATCTCCTTATCATTTTTCGGACCCGTACAAATTGCTTTTTTTTTTAGTATATTCTGGTACTTTTTTCAGTTGCAATGGCATCTGTATAACTCTTTGGCTGTTATTTGCTGTCTGAGCACAGTAGCTCCACAGCAGTGCTGGCCACCACTGCACTGGGCTCCCTCAGCCACCATGGGCACACACTGGAAGTGATGGCTGTCACAGGGCAGGTTGGTGTGAGAGGGAACAGTGCCTCCAAAATGGGGCTCAGTGGAGAGGCTCCTGGGAGAGGTGAGGGACAGGAACCAGCGACTAGACACTGCAAGGCACAGCCCAGCTCAGGCAAAGCTCAACTACAGAACAGTTGATCCTGATGGATGTTGGTCCTGGTCTTGAGGGCAGAACTTTTCTCATTTCATCCCCCTTCGTGAGAGCCAACAGACAGTTTCTCAGACTTACAGAGTTCAGCATTGCAACAATTAAGGTGCGATTAAGCAGATGAAGGAGCAGCTCTGAAGAAAATAATCAATTCTCTATTTCACCTTTCTCTGAAGCAGATAAACTTCTGTGGTAAGAAAGTAATTAGTACACAGGTAACGAAGCCATGAACATCCTCTCAGGCAGATTTTACTATTGCCTTCCTAGAAGCCACATTTACCATATTCTTACTTATTAATATTGTCAACAACTGATTTACTTGCATTTTTCTTGCAGAAGACAAACATAGCAATTTAGCTTAGAGAGCTGCTGCAGCAGTAGATTCTATCACAGATGCAGCAGATAAACTTTACAGATAACAAACGTCATCTTTCACTGACTCTTCCAACTTTGTTATTTCTTTAGCAAGTCTTTTGAAACACTAAATACAAATTTCATAACACCCTGCAGTCTTTCCAAGTCTGCAAAGATGGAATCAAATTCTCTTTATTATTTACTACAAAAATCTTGTTTTTACCCTCTGCCTTGAAGCAAATGGTCTCAAAACCAACAAAATATCTTCACACAAACTTCAATCTTACTGCAGAGATCTTGTCATGCTATTTGCATTTTTATTAGTGTGTTGTGTAATACAGGAATGAGGCAGAAATGTATATCGTCTCTGACTTACTTTCCTAACTGTTGATGAGTGTCAAACAACAAATCTGGACTGTTCCAAACATCTGACAGTTATGCTGAATCTGTTTGATGGAGCAACAGTCACTGTATATCTCTAGAAATGAATGTAAAATTGGAGTTTTAAATGTTATTCCAGACATCAAAAGACTGTCATCTGCTCCATCAAAGCTTTAAAAGCTCTGCTGGAGAAATTAAGAAATACATCCTATTTAATTTAATACCTCCTATGATCACACAGCTGTGTGACATGATACCACCAAAATAACTTCTCAAGCAACAAAAACACTCCACATGTTAGAACTCAGAAAGGCAGTAATAAATCTTAATGATTCAATTTGCTACATATGTTGGATATTACAACAACACAGACCACAGCTCTGCATAGCGTCAGAAAAAGAGGGCACGTGACAAAAATGTAATTTGTAGTTTTCTAAACAGTTCTGATTAACTGTTTTTAAAAGGTGGAAAAGCTACATCTGACAAGAGACTTGTGTTCTATTTAATCCTGAATTTTCTCTCTAGTTAGATCCCCCTAGATCTTTTTTCAGATCATGCTTTAGGCGACAATAAACGTGATTGCTGTTACAAATCAAGAAAATAATTTGGAGGGTACGCTTCAATTTAGCTGCCATAATCTGTCCCCTTTCATCTTTCTCTGTCACATCAGGTACTAGCCACTGGTGCAAGTGGAATACAGGTCCTCAGACCCAATCTACCATGAAAGATCCTTTGTTTAGGTTTACCCCTCAAAACTGATCTGAGCAACAGATAACACAACTGCATTCTTGTCACAGAACATATGCTTACCAACAGCTAGTGATTCCTCCCCTGCATCATCCTGCTGCATTTAGGAAGTGTGGTGCTAGATTTGTATTTAAAGGAAACAAAGGTGTCAGGTAAGTGGAAAGAATTCATGTAAACAAAAAATGGATTGATGGTTGAGTGCCAACTGAACCATCTGAAGGAGAATATTTTCCTTACATTAAGGTAATTACATGTTTATAAGCTATTAAGTATCAAGGCATAAAAAAGCTCTGTTTTCCATCTTGAAAGAACGTGGTTATGTCTACTTATGTCAAATAGCATCATATTTCCTAAAGCCATTTTAATCACTGTTTCAGGAGTTAAGAGTTAAAATCAAAGGTGGTTAAATTATGAAAATTCAGGCCAGGTGGTGAAAAAAAAGAAGGCAAGGAAGAAGAAGATTTTAAGAGGCCAGATATCTAACTTAGTGTTTTTAAAATACATTGATAGCAAAAGGCAGACCAGAAAAAACATTGGCCTTTTATTTGATGAGGATGCTCATCTCACAAACAGGGACACAGAGCAAAGATATTCAATCCTTTCTTTGCATCAATACTGATAACAGGCTCAGGGGGCCCTCAAGCAGCAGGACCATGACTGCAAGAATGATAAACCCAGTCAACCCTGAACCTGTGGGACTTGCTTCTCCAGCTGGACCTCTGTGAGTCTATGGGGCCTGACTGCATTCATCCCAGGGCGCTCAAGGACCTGGCTGAGTTATTGCAAGACCTCTCTCAATGATTTTCAAACAGTTTTGGGAATCTGGAAAGGCCCCTGTTGACTGGATGCTGGCAAACATTGTCACAACTTTCATGAAGGGCAAGAAAGTTGAGCCTGGTAACTGCAGGCTCGTCAGTCTCACTTCAGTGCCTTGTAAAATCATGGAGAAGATTATTCTGGGAGGTATTGAAAAACACCTGGAAGACAACAGAGTCATTGGTCAAAGTAAGCACACAGTGTGATTATTGAGGCTGTCCTGTGCGAGGCCAAAAGGTGGACCTGATGATCCTTGCAGGTCCCTTCTGACTCAGGACATTCCATAATTCTATGATTCATCAGATAAAGCTCAATCCAGAATGGGAGTGTTGCCAAAGTACCTAATGTTCTGCAGATCTCTGTATATATCTGAGGATAGACATTTCTTGAAACTGATATGAAATATACACAGATTTAGACATGCTGATATTTGTATATCTTCCTGTAAACCTAGGGAATGTGTTGCTCTACTGCTGAAATATCTCTCCTCTTCTTTGCTTCCCTTTTCTCCTGTCTCGTACTTTTGCCTCACCCAGTCTCAGTGTTCACTCTGCTCTCTTTGTGCAAGAGGCACTGACCAGAAGGCTGGGTGGACATGGGTACATTGAAGAAGATTCAGTCAAGTATACAAAACTGTTTTCTATTGAATAAAAGAACATGTATCTATAATCTGGATATGCAGTTATAACAGATTGCTTAATATAGATTATGCATGTTATGCATAATAGCTTATGCATAATATAGATCATACATAACTATTTATTACAATATATATTATGCATAATATAGAGTATGCATGTTCTGCTTTGTTACTGAAGGCCAAATAGAGAACACTCAGTTAATGCTTTACAGCCAATTAAGCAACAAATCACTTTACAGTATCTTTAAATGATGCACATATTTTCAATCCTAATTTCTTGGGAATCAGTGTTATCTTTCCAGATTTATATTTAAAAACTTTAAAGAATTTTATTTTTTATTAATGGATAGTTCAATCTTTTTATATTTGTGACTGTGCAATATGCCAAACACAGCATATGACAAACTAATTTTTCACATTGCTACAGAAAACACACAGGAGGATGTATTTAAAACCACTTCTCCTGTTCACTCCAGTCTATACCCCAGAAGCATTAAGTTTTATGTGAACGCAGAATTAAGTAACCCATGTCGAACTAAGTAGTACAGAAGACAATTTGTCCAGATGGGAAAAGTTCAGTCTCAGTGCACAGTCAGGGTTTCAGCCCTTTACCAAAAACACAGTAAAACCATCCAGCCATCACAATAAACACCCCAATAAGCATCTGGAAACCTCTCTGCAAGATACAGGACTGAGGAAAACAAAACTGACCATGCATATACCACTGAATATTGCCAATATGAAGAAATATAGCCAGAAATAATACAGGGACCTAGGAGTTAGTCACTATACCATTTAATATTCAGGCTCATAATTAATACAGTTGGGTTTGCAAGCTGGATTAGATGCCTAGGCCAACATATGATACCCAGTGGTGTCTCACCCAGGGATTTTATACAGACATCACACCCAGCAAATTGTCATCTGGATACAAGGAAATCTACAGGTTATAGGAAATACAGATTTTGCAACCACTCTAGCATATCCTAATGTTCAACAGCAGTGCTGGAAGGTTGTGTCTGCTTGTTTAACGGTAAGTAAACACAGCTGAAGTATGGGATGCTGACAGGGAAAACCTGGCCAGTATTCAGCCTATTCCCACCAAACTCCCAACATCCAGCATTCTGAGGGCACATTGCTGCCTGTGGCTCCACAGAACCAGCAACTTCAGCATCACCTCCTGGAGCTGCAACTGCCAGTTTTGAGCTCAGCATCCCACATGCACAGATTATTTTTTCTCTAGAGGCACTTCACTTTAGCAGAGTAATCTATATTGATGACTGTGTGCCTATTTTTTATTCCCTCACTTAGACCTGTGAGGTCCTTTTGGAGCTGCCTGCCTTTAGTACAGCATTTAACTACCCAAAGGAGCCAAAAGACTCATTAACTAGAAAGAAAGTTTTAGGCAGCATGACAGAAAAATGTTGATGCTTAGTAGTTAGGACACGTACTAGGGTAAGACCTGATTTCTGTCTGGAATTTGTTTAAAGTCCTTTGGTATCTGGCTGAATGCAGCCTGTTTTAATTTCAACAGAATTTGTAATAAAAATATAGTCCCATTATCAGTGCACTGAGCCATTTACTTACTCCCACACACAAGTCAGATGCATGGCAAATCAGTTTACGGAGATCATTTAATCACTCATGAGCGCACCTTGGGCAATATATCCTAATTCTCATAAATTATCTACAGTTTCTAGTGTTTATTCAGAAGAGGAGCATTTCGGAAGGTCAGAAAGGACCATTCATCTGAGGCTTCGAAATTGGTCCTCTGTCGGTTTTACATCCACTAAAGGAAAACACAGTAATTTTCAGACTTGCATCAAGTTTTATTATTTTTCTGATAATGGGCTTTTTTTTTTTTTCCCACAGAGAGAATAAATTCTCATTTACAGGATTTCTGATCTAGTATTTTCTTTCATATTTAATCCAGCACCGAACACCATTTTATGCAATCATCCTAGGACTGTGAATAATTTTTACTTACCCCAACACTCAAAATTTGATTGCTTTTGTATGGCTACATTTTATTGCAATGTACATAATGTGCCTCCCCCTAAACATGAAAAAGAAAACTAAGCCACATTAAATTTTGGACACTCGTGAAGAATCACACTATTACCCTGAATATAAAGAGAATCTAATTTTAAGCATTTTGCTACAGAAAATTTTGAATGGTTCTATTTGCAAGGATAGAGATGTTTCCACATGAATGAGAAAAGTGAGGTAGAGCTCTTTGCCTTGCCTCTCCATCCAGGTATGCCATGCAGGATGGAAAAGCAAGTTCTTACATGGTGTGCTGGGGAGCAGCCCCACGACTTGGGGCCCACTGGCACAGGGCATCCAGTCACTCCAGTGAAGGTAGATGAGGAGCAGCACCACAGCCACAGGGAAACCCTTGAGATCCTGCCCCTCTACAACCTCCTCCTTCTCTTCCCACTTCCCTGCTATAGCTCTGCTGTATTAAAGGCACCAGGAGTGTGCAAGTAAAATACTGAAAGTATTTTCAATCTAGGTGAACTGGAGGCAATGCCAAGGATGCCCCATTCCTGGAAGTGTTCAGGTTGGATGGGGCCCTGAGCAACCTGATCTAGTGGTTGGCATCCCAGGTAAGGAACACACGAAGACAGAGAAGGAAGAGGGGAAGAGGTAGGAGCTGCGGCTGCCCCAGCACTGTCTGCAGGAGAAAATTAGACTCTGCTACAACTCACACCTTACAGAGGGCAAGGTCTGCCCAAAGGCTTCCTTTGTGTAACTGGTAGGCATTGATTTTAACGTCACGACTCACTTATTGTGTCTCTCTCTATAACTAAAAATGCAATAATAATGATCGCGGTCCATTCAGCAGCCAAATTCAGAGATGTGGTGTCCTGAAAGGCTGTCACAGACAAAGACTCTTTGGCTTGGAACGTTTCAAATCTTCCCATCTCCCAGGAAACATTTATGACCTGCTTAACACACACTAGTGCAAATGCAAGTCTTTCTGAAGTCAATATTATAGATACAGATAGAGTATAACTTATATCTCTACTTTCCTACAAATAGATTGAAAAATGACTGCAGTTAAAATCTTCCTTGCTTAGTTAAAAAAAATTATCTTGAAGACCAAGATAAACATGAACGGGAGCATTAACTATTCAGATTCCTGTCATTTCTGTGGCTGATAACTGAAAAAAAAAGGTGAAATATGAACTCTTGACAATAAAAAAGTATTTGGAAAAGAGACAATGAAGATGAATAAAAATTGAAACAGGAGCACCAAAACCAGGACAGAAGCCATTGTGGCTCTTCCCAACCACAGCACTAACAACTGTGAGGGCAGACTGAATATCTGCACAGCTCCATAATTCCATGCCATGTGAAAAGCCTGTGAAAGCTCCGAGAAGCTGCCTGCTCTGTGGATTGCTTGTCAGTGCTGGTCAGTACTGCTGAGTGCATATCTGCAGGTGCCAGGGATATCAAATGACATGAACCTAAGAGCAATGGGCTCTAATCTGCAGATAAATTTAAAGACCCTAATTCCCTGCTGACTTAAAAGGGGCTTCAAGAATTTCTCCAACTCCAGACATTCACTAGTAAGAAACATTAAGGCAGAGAAATTAGGGAATATTCCTTGCAGTAAGCACAATCTCACTGTTACCTTCTATCAGTCCAAAAATCCTGGGTAGCCTTAAACACCCTGCAGCAAATAGACAGCTTTGTGATAAAATGGGCATTTGCATTTGAACAAAATATACTTAAAGAGCTAGACCCCAGCATCTCAGTTTCTGATTTATTCTACTCCTCTTCAAATCACCCTAATAATAGATACTATTTTCAAGGGTAAAAAAATTTAAAGTTTCCCTGTAGAAAGAGCTTCCCCATTTTTCCATATTCTTACTCCCTTCTCTAGAAGGGGAGTCACATTCTTTATAATTTCTACTACTGCAGTTTGAACAGCTTTCCATAAAAGGAATGACTGTACTCCAAGCCTTTAATCTTGTCTTTTTTTGACTGATTAAAAACAAATAGAGCATGAGCTACAAAGGAAGAACTTCTCTTCTTCAGCTGACAGGAGGCAAGTTACTCTCAAACTCCCAAATATGAACCTGCTGGTTTATAAATAACTTCCAGACAGTCAGTCAGTCACATCTAAGCCTCCCTAAAAGAGAACTGAGGGGAAGAGGCATGTTTGGACAAAATTCCTGTTCTGGATCATTTAATCATTAAATTGAACCAGGAATACAATTATTTGGCTACACTGCATAGAAATACTTGGACAGTATCTTTTCTATCAGAAAACCGGACACAATAATCCCACTTGCATTTTTGTAATCACAGAATGGCTTGGGTTGGAAGGGACCTTAAAGCTCATCTAGTTCCACCCCCCACACCCTTACCTGGGATGCCAACCACTAGATCAGGTTGCTCAGGGCCCCATCCAACCTGAACACTTCCAGGAATGGGGCATCCTTGGCATTGCCTCCAGTTCACCTAGATTGAAAATACTTTCAGTATTTCACTTGCACACTCCTGGTGCCTTTAATACCAAACAAGCAGCGTAACAGATAGGAAGGTGTCAGGAACAGACCCTTGTGCCCTTGCACGGCAACATCACGTATCCACCTGTGCTGCACTGAGAATTGAAACTTGCATTAATTTAGCTTCCTGCTGCTTTAACATACAAAATGCAAGCACCAAGAAGTTGTTGTGCAGCGATACTCAAAGAGGTACATGTTATTTCATGCTAAGCATCAGGACCAGTGACCTTACCAGCTTGTACCTGTGCTCGGCAGGAGGGTGATGGGCAGGGAAGATGATGACAAAGTCAAGAACAACACGAATATAGCTGACTGAAGATGCTGGCAGAGACTGGCAGAAAATTTACTTGAACTGCTCTAAATGAAAAGCATGACTTAAATGGACACCTTTAACATCAGAAAGGAATGTGCTAAGGTGCACTGAGTCTTAGCGATTTGCACCTGAAAACCAGCCTGCTCAAATTTTTGCCACTGAATAACTCCAATAATATATGGGGCAGGAGGAAGAGGGGCACCTTGAAAAGTGCAGATTCTCAGTGTGGATCCCCATGCCTGCACAGCATCATTTCTAATCTTGCTCCCATATCAAAGTGTCTTTATGTGCAGGAGCCACACAGGGGAAAATGCCCATACAGTTATGACTGACGTGATTACACATTTAAAGATCAGTGTGCAGCTTCCAAGTTTCTGTGAAGAGCTGAAGAAAAAAGGAGAGCAGAGATGCTTGTTTCCACAGGGCTCTGCTCAGGCCTCTTCACTGATATAGCCAGAACTTACCCCTCAATAAGTAGGTCCATTTTAGAACTGAGGTCCAGGGCACATGTCCAGTGAAGATCTTGAGGCTTCCCATTTCCTCACAGGATACCCCTGTTTTGTAAGGTACCCCCCACCAGTGTAAAAAAAAAAAACACTTCAAAAGAGGACACTGTCTCTTGGGCCATGTTTTACAAAATACTTTACACAGATGCACATAACTTCCCTTGACTGTAAAAATTTTCTAACCTTTCTGGTATTAAAGATTTTTATTAAACAACTCTTCAGCGAGTGAGAATCTATTTTCAAGTGGCAGTGCCTGTTTCCAGGATGCCATGTTGTAATTTAACAGTGCCAAGTACTAGCTTGAATTTTAAAGCATGCTTTTAGCAGTTTGAACTGCATTTTCCACAAGACTATTTCACCACAGATGCTCTGAGTTTGCTGTTACACAGTTGAAGAGCCATGCTTTTGAGAATATTTAAACATCACAATCAAATCACTACTGCCTGATATCATCACAGTTGCTGTGCCATGTCTAGCAAAAACAGATTACGGAATGCCATACGATTAGCAAAATAATCTTACAATAATACTGTTTCTGGAGAGCAGACATAAACATTCAGAGCCACTATCTACAGCTCCTCCAGCAAGTATAAGCAAGCCAAATTTTCCCTGAGACTTTTTGTTGTTGACTGCATAACTCCAACCAACCTTTTCTTAGCTGTGTTCAGTCCAGTTTCTGTCACCTTTTAATTACAGTAATGTTTTTATCTTAAATTTTTCTTCTGCTTTTGTTTAGGTGCCAGAATTCAGCTTTTCCCTCACTTGCTCTGTATTTTCCTTTAATTAAATATTCCTTTGTTGCTGCATATTTATTTTTAACTTTTGTATTTTCATGGCAAGTACTCCCTCTGGCAAGGCTTACTGCAAGAGTTACTGCACCATATTTCTTCCCTAGCAGTTGCCAGGTATTTACCACGGATTGTCTCTCCCTTTCCTATCTGTGTGCTTCCTTTTCTGAAATACAGAAGTTGCACTGCAAGTGCACTGATTAGATAATAAACAATAACAACAATAGTAATAATAATGATTATATTTATTCAGGGGGAATGTGAGTCTCATTGCCTTTCTGCAATAATATATAAACAACCACTTCCCCTCAGGGAAACCTATGTAAAAATACAAGGCTCTTGCTAATTACAATGGCCAAATGCACAGCCCTAATGCTGACAAAATGTCCAGAAGGAAAGAATACAGATGAGAATGGGTAGAAAGGACTTGTGACTGCCACTTCATTCTTTTCACTGGTGCTGCCTATCCCACTCCTTAGTAGCCTCTCTTGTTAGCCTCCATTTCTCATTCCATGTGTGCAGCACTGGCATCACCCACACCTCCCTGGGCATTGCCCACCCAGATTTCCTCCTCTCCCTGGGCCTCCCACACCACTCAGCAACATCCCCATGTCCCAAGCCAGAAATCAACACCCAGAAGCAGACAGCCCAGAAGCAAGTCAGGAGTGATCAGATCCTCACCACAAAACTCTAAGAATAAGGAGTGGATCTCAGGGTTAGAGTGCACCTGCAAATACAGTTGAAAAGCTCCTGCTATTCCTCAGTTCCCATAGCTGGGAGACTGCTCAGGAAGCTGCCACAGGTTCCCCATCTTCTGCATTTTCTTTCTAGCAACACCCTCCTCTCCAAGTTCCTGCTCCTCCTTTACAAACGTGAATCCTCCAGCTAGTACTGAGTCCACACGACCTCATAAAGCATATCTGGGTGATCTCACCTATCTGTGCCGCTGCCAGGCTGTGAGGGTCCCTCGGGAGAGGCAGCTGGCAGAGCACGCGTGGGCTTGGCCAGAGGGATTTGCTGGAGTGATGCTGAGCATCAGCGTGCCAGCTGCTTCACCAGGCCTTCTCAGAAGTGCACTGAAGGCAGCTTCAGACCTCCCAAGTGCTGCTCACACATAGGCCTGGCTGACAATCCTTCCCTCCCCCTTAGAGAAGAACTTTTCAACCAGCTTTGTGCTTGCCAGAATTTTAGCAAGGACACAGGGCACATTAATACGAGAGATGAGTTATACCACACCACAAGCCTGTTAGGTGCAGGAGTCAGCGTTTGGGACACACATCTAGAATATTTTCAGTGCAGTAATAAAAGATCTGTCTCTAGTTTCCCTGCTGTTTTAAGCAAGTATCTTTGCTGTAAGACTACAGCAACACCTTTTTTTTTCAACAAATCAATATAAAGCATGAATGAAGAAAAATAAGCAGTTCCTGGTGTCCTACACAAACTCAGTGGCAAATATATGTGCGCACTTGTGCTGAAGGGAGTTTAGGTTTCCAAGGTCTACCCATACCAAAGCTCCTTTGGTAAAACATTCATGCCAACTTCTCTGTGTGTTACTGCTGTCAAGAACGAGAGTTGAATATGAGTGAGCAGGGTGTCCCTGCGGGATCATGACGGTAAAAGGAGACCCTCAGGGCAAAGAGCGATTCTGTGCTCACTGGGTACAGACGAGGCTGAGTTGGGATCCCTCCTGGCTGCTGTCCAGGGTAATGCACCATCTGTGTCCTGTTGTTGCTTCTGCCATTTAATGCAGCCTCCTTCATTAGCTGGCAAAGTGAATCTCAGCTGAAAATCAGCTTCCCAAGGGCAGTGAAGGGACGAGAGCAGCATTTATCCCAGGCTGTAAGGCAACAAAAATAACACATTTCCAAAGCTTTCTCACTTAGAAAAGTAAACTAAGCTATTTCTAGAGTTTCAGTTAAAATAGACATTTTCTACCCATAATTGAATATGGGATTTGGGTTTACTGAGCTGCCCAAAGTGCTTTGTTCCTCGCTGTCTGAGCACCAGCCAGCAGCAGCACTTAGCCCTGTTTGAGCAGTCGCCTGGGAGAGCTGCCGGCCCTATCTGCCCTGTCAGCCCTGGTCCCTGGTCATGCAAGTTTTTGTGTAATGGACTGCATGCCATTCAAGTGAAATATTTATCATAATCATATTTGCAAGAGGCTTGGCTCCCAGGAGGGACTGAAGGCCTGAATACCATACCAGAAGTGAAATAACATGCAGTGTAGTTTTTTGGGTTTTTTTTTCAATTGCATTCAAAAAGTTTGGAGCCAGACAAAAAAACTGGTTTGTTTGGGTCAGTGGCCACAACAAACACTCGAACATGTCTGATGGGAGTCAGGAAAAAAGTAACTGAGCAGAAGTAATGCTTATCAGCAGAAAGCCTCTCTGCTTGCAGCAGGCTCCACAAAGCCCCATACCACCTCTCCCTGCTGCCATATTGTTTGCTCTATCCCCATCCATCCCGGAGGTACAGCCACACCGGCTGCTGCAACAGGGCACAGTTATAAATGTGTAATGAATGCTTTTAAGGCTCCCCAGCAGGTGTGCAGCTTGCGAGTCCGTGCTGCGATCTTATGTGGCTGGTAGGCTATGGGAGAGCCAAAAGGGCTGTGGAGGGTGGGAGTGGGGAGATGTAGGGAGCAGGGCCAGGCAGGAGCACAGCTGGCGGCATGGCAGCAGCAGGGCATCCAGCAGCCTGAACTCCAAAAGCAGGTGGCTGAAAGTTGCTACTCCATCTGGAACTTAAAGGCTCTAGAAAAGGTGAAAAAGTAATGTTTTTTGGTGAAGCTTTTGCCCATGTGCAGCACTGGAGGTAGGTCAGGTGCTGGTCACAGGAGGCACCATCCTACAGCTGTGGTAAGGGATTGTGCTTGTCGGCTTCGTGAATTGCTGTCTGTAAAAGGCGGTGTGTTCTCATGTGTTTAGGTGGAGGGGAAGTTCGGACTATGACTTCTTGGCTGTAGCTGGCTGCCTCTTCCCCTTAAACACTTTAATACATACTTTACTCAGACACAGAGTCAGGTGATTCAACAGTCTCCTCTAATTATGTCTCTAATTATGTACTTTCTATTTCTCTACTTTCCCCTCGAGTCTCAGTGTGTGTCTGTCTAGCCAGTCACGCTGGTAACAGTCCATTGGAATGAACAGTTTTGGGTTTTCTGTACTTGCCCCGTTTGAGGTTTGTCTACACTCTTCCATGAAGACTCCCATGAGCTGGTGTTGTGAGCTGCAGTAAGGCACAGCACTGTGCCACCTTCGTGTAGCCAGGTGGATCTGCAGCACACTACGTGCTAATGTACAGGCACTGAATTTTCTCCTAAACATGGGTGATAGAGGCTACTGGCAACACTGCCAGAATCTGGGGCTTAGAGCACCTTTCAAGTCACACTGGGATGGTTGCTGAGCTTTGTTCAATGCCTTTTGCAGCTCTTCAATAGATTGCACTATAACTATCTGAAATATAAGCTCCCATTCTCCTCAACAACCAATGAGTATGGGTGATGGACGGGGTGGGGTTGATACAGTCTAATGTGGCAGAAGCTGAAGCCTTTACGAGAATCTTAGCACAGCTAAAACTTTCTAAGAAAAACAGCAACGTCTGCAGGGGACAATACAGATGTGGGAGTTAAGAAAGTGTGGTTTTGGACCTCTGATTTGGTTGTAACTCAGGGTTGAGAAGCCACATTTGCCTAACATGGAGGATCAAGTCTAACCTCTTCCCATGGGACATTGGGAGGATCTCTTTAATGATTACCCTGTCACACTATGAGCTCTAATTTATTCCAGGTATGGGTGGACCTGAACACAAGCGAAATCTCTGGGACGTTCAGATGCTTAGCCCCTGAAAATCTTACTCTGTTTTACAGAGCTAGAGTTCAGAATTCATAAGACAAGATAGATCTGTCTTTCAGCTGCGAAGATTTTAAGTGTGGCCAAAACAACAACCCTTGCTTTTCCCCTTAAATATTCTTCTTTGTGTTCCAGTGCAATCTAGCCCTCATGAAAAAGCTCATTCTTAGCTGCCAATTTTGCTAAAGATGAGTAAGACTCACTTATTGCCCATTGAATGTTTTATTGTGGCAACAGCTTATTCATTTTTTAAAGGAATTTTATATTTAAACTGATGAAAACAGAGCCTTGCCAGCCATGACTGTAATACATCCTGCTCATAGTAAATCCTGCTCTGGCATGTGTGGGCAGAAGCTTGTTCAGGGCATTTTCCCAAACACTGTCAGGTCAGAAAAGCCACATTCAGCCTCTAAGACTGAAATCTGCACAAAACCCCACTGGCCAGTCTTGTCCTTGGTCTGTTTTATCCATCAGTGGTAAGACAGTGCAAGAGCTTGTGATGTCATCGCAGTCCTGTGGCATGGCCCCACAAACCCGATGGTTTTTGGCACAAACATGATGGCAAAGGTGTGCAGAAAGCCACAGCTGGGAACCAGCTCCGGTGGCATCCAGTGCAGAGGCTCTGAGAATGGGCTGCAGGCTAGCAGACTTCACTTCCTTCCCTCGTTGGCAGTACTTTTAGGTGGTACAGTCTTGCTAGTTCATTTTATTAAGCAACTTACGTTTTGCATCCATTCCCATTTTATAATTGTACTTCTACATGTAGCTCAGACTGAGAGCAAGAATTTTATATAGACAAAAAAGCTCTCCCTACTCTTTCTCTTATGAGTGCTCTAACTGGTGCACAGGATTATTAAAAAAAATATCCATGTGAGAAACTGTGAAAGTGAATCACAAAGAGAAGAGTGTAAAGGATATCTGAGTTGCAAATCAGTAGAAAGTCTTTGTGAAACATTTAATGTGCACTTGCTATGCTGAGTCTTCAGCCATTAATCCCGTTTGTCTCCTCCTGTAATTGAACTGATTTATTTGCACATAACCTCTCTTTCTAGTGATACTTCATGATCCAAACCCTTGAAAACTGGGGGGCATTATCAAGAGCCCTTGCTTTGGATAGGTTACAAATGCATAGCCATTTGCAAAAAATATTTCTCCAATGCAGCATTCCTACATTTTATTGATTTGCATGAGGAATAGAAACTTTAAACAGAATGTCAATTTAGTTGCAGTGAAATTTAACAGCTTGATGCACTGCCATCGGTTTAAGGGAAAATAAGAATCAAGCTGATGTTAGGGTTTAATGCTATAATAATTCTTTAAATTGTACAGCAATACTGATGGCAGATTCATTCTTGGAGCAGATTGATCTCTTTTGGAGGTGGTGTATGACTGCAAGACTGGACAGGATTATTTGGTCTCTTAAGCAGAAAAGACAGGAAATTTGGTACATGAGAAGAAAGGAGCCAGAGAGAGGATGCTTAACCACATAGTCAGCAGAAGAGTCAAAGGGAAGATCAGCACATTGGCTTTCCTGCCAAAGGCAAGATAGCAAGCAAGGACAGTCGCTGGTGGACTGTGAAACCAAACTGCCAGGAGCTGTGGATATAATTGTACCACAGCTGCTGTTCAGCAAGTGATGCTGCCTTCCTCATTCTCCTTGTGCTTTTGACTAAATCTCTTTGCATGCTTTCTGGGATGGGGAGCATTCTGTGGCAAGTCATCTCTATGTTTTGATTGTGCAGCATCCAGCACCACGTTCATAACCACTGATGTTTCCAAAAATGATAAATTTAATAATGAAAGTACCATTTGCTTTTATATTCTCACTGCTATTCGTTTTGTTTGCTGATCTCTTGCAACATAATCTTTCTGGCTCCCATTTAAACCAAGAACATAGTCCAGCAGTTAGGCTCACGGCTAAATCACCTCTGCATATCCTCATTATACTTCAGTATTAAAAGTGCTAAGAACCATAGGGGAATTCAGGGTAGCTAAGAAAGTTTTTTCCCAAAGTGTCATTTATTGATGGTGATTCTTCAGATGCTTCTTCAAGAAAGTGAAATAGACAGAGAACAGCTAAAATATTTTCCCTTTCTCTAAATTTTTTTTCCTGTTTTTTTTTCCTTAATCATTTGGTTAGAACACAGCATATGGGAATGGGTGCTCAGTATATTACAACATGTTAAAAGGTACAAAGAAAAATAAAAGTTAACCAGGGTGTTATTGTTAATACCGATGCCCCATCTGGACATTGCAACGTTTAGGTGCTGAAAGTTGCTGATGCCTGTAAACAATGTAATCCTCCTATCACTTGCTATCATCAAGCACCAGACAGCCCAGTTTATATTAGTGAACACAAATATATATTCATTTTGTATTTCTATTCATGAAAAATGATTAACATATAATGGAGTTCTTGCTGCTTCCTTAAATAAAAAATTATATGAAAAAGAATTATATGAAAAAAATTAAAATTATATGAAAAAACTTTCAATTGTTCTCGTCTGAAGCTATCCAGAGATAAAAGCATCACAGAGAAAGAGCATTCATGAAGGAAGCAGTGGTAAAAGAGAAAAACACCTTGCAGTACTAAGGGCTTTTAGTAGAACGTTTCCTCTGAGTGTAGTTGCTAAAATTATGTGCTATGTTGAAAACAGCTCAACTGCCCGAATGCAATCTGCTAATAAGAGCAGACTTCTCGATGCCCCAGGCTGAAATAATCAGGCAAGAATTTTGCAATTACTTTTATTATCCATTAGGGGAAAATCTAACTAATAAATGTTATTAAAATCTTAGAAAGTTCTTTAAAAGCCAGCAGGTCAGTAGCAATCTGAAGGTGGAAGTGCTGATACCCTAAGAGGTGCTTGGAACTTGACCTTAGCTAATGGATGGTTACAGGGAGGAACTAGTCTGGGCTGTGGAAACTGATGACCACCTGGCTGCCATGAGTCTGAGAACGTGAAACTTTTCATCATGTAAGAAGCAGCCAAGGGAATAGAACCACAACCTTGCCCTTGAGGAGGGAACATGATGGCTCGTTCAGGGATCTGTTTGGCAGGATCTCACAGGAAGCTGCCCTGGGAAGCAAAGGGACCCAGGAGTAGTAGTTGACCTTCACTGACACCCTCATCAAAGCACAAGAAGCATCCATTCTGACACTTGGGGAGTCAAGCAAGTGTGGCAGGCAGCCAGTGTGCATGAACGGGCTCTCCTGCTGGAGTTAAGAGAGTAGGCAAGCACAGAGAGATGGTGGAGAGTACTTGCACCATGGAGCAAAATAGAGACATTTCTTGAGTGAACACGGAAGCATTTACTAAAGCCAAAGCTGAGCAAGAGTTAAAGCTCATACAGGACTCAAAGGGCAACAAAAGGTGCTTCTGGAAGTACATGAGCAGTGAAAGAAATATGTGATCCTGATCCTCAGGGGCCAGGTGACTTAGTGACACAGGACATGGAAAAAGCTGAGATGCATAATGTCCTTTTTTGCCTTTTTTTTTTTTTTTTACTGATGAGGTCTAACCTCAGACACTTAAGCACTGAAGAGAAAGAACAGGAGAGCACTTCGGTCATGTGGACTTAACTAAATCCATGGAGCCAAGCAGGGTGTTTCCGAGGAAGGGGGAGAAGGGGTGGTGAGAACCTTTAAGGTCAACAAAGACAGAGTCCTGCATCTAGGGCCAAATTACCTCATGCCAACAGCACAGCCTGAGCCCCAGTGGTCAAAAAGCAGCTTTGCAGGGAAGTACCTAGGGGTGCCAAAGGTGAAGCAGCAGAGCATAAGCCAGCCATGGGCTCTCACAGCAAGGAATGCCAATGGTATTTGTGGGCTGTATTAGTAAGAGTGTGCTCAGCAGGCTCATGAAGGGATTGTTCCCCTCTGTTTGGCATGTGTGAGACTGCAGCTGGGAGTGAGACTGCATCTGGAGCATCACGTTCAGTTTTGGGCTCCCCAGTGCAAGAAAGATATGGACAAACTGGAGCAAGTCCAGGTTTGATGGGCAGCCAAGACTGCCATCAGCATTCACAGCCCTGAAAAGTTTATCCCTGTTAGTTTGAGTCAAGTAACTCAGTTAAACACATAATTAACCAAGTGAAATACATCCGTCCATGATATACAGACCAGGTAACATGATATCGTATTTTGTGAATATTAAAGAAAAAAAAAGATACAATGAAAAACAGCATACAATTTTTCTTATCCAGAATGAGAGACTTGAAACAGAAAATCAGCCCGTGCCTTTAGTGCACCAATGCAGCAGCTTAATACCTAAACTAAATAGTTTGGAAAAAAATTAGAGATACTGACCATCTTCTAGGTTATGGTCTGGAAACTATGTTCCTTAAATGAATGTTTGCATTGGTGTGTCAGCAAGCAGGAGTGTCAGGGAGCTGAAGTAGATAGTTGGAGTGCTGTAGAAGCTCGACTTCAGTGGGATACAGTTCCCTACCTACCTGTCATATTAACAATGATGAAAGAATGGCTTGTGCTTAGAGATTCTGCGTAGTTAATTTCCATGTATTAAAGCTTTAAATAAAGATTTACATATCCTAAGATCTGATGAAAACATTGAGGCTATTATACTAAAATATACTTTATTAAACACAAAATATTTTCCCTCTGTCATCAATAAACATATAGATAGGATCTATACAGAGACATGTCTATTCTTATACATTAATGTACATGTTTATATTTCTCAGCTCTAATTCTTCTATGACATATGTGTCATGCTGTAACATGTCCAAGTTTTTACAATGTAACATTAGATAAAGCTCCCCAAATTTTGTAAGTTAAACATGTCAACTGTTTTTCCTTGTCTACAGACTTCAGCATCTTTTCCTAATTGAGAAGTTGTGAATTTATGTGAGTTACTCCTCATTCCTCTGAAAGATGTCACTGACACCTTCTCACTTGTCTTCTGTCAAAACCTTCTACCCAGTTATATAAAGGCTTAAAGTCAGTAAGGATGCAGCATTTAGTTCAGGAACAGGCACCTGACAAACACTTTTCTATTTCTGCCACTAATTCTACCACACTTTTCATTTGCAGCCCCCAAGTACAGCCTGTCAGCATAGGGACCCTCCTTGCTTCCTCTAGCTGGACACTGCAAAAATAAAGATCCAGATGATTCCTTTCTCACGGAGTGCCTTGTCTCAGACTCTCCAGGTCTGTAGTAAACTCTAGTGCCTGCTACAAATTTCATCCTCCTGTGACACTGTAGTTGGAGTTTCTTAACAGACTAAACCCAAATTCAAAGCTCCAAGTGCTAAAAACCCAGAGCACCGATGATGAACACCACCGCCCCAATCTAAGGGCCTGAAGTAATTCACTATTTTTCACATAAAATCCGAGTGTGCCACTTTTGAATTGGCAATTCTGTTGCATTCTGCCAGTGCTGCAGTTCCCCATCTCTCCTGCTGCCGTCTGTAATTTTACTCTACCTCGTATGTGGGCCACTGAAGCTGCTCTGGCTGGCCATCTTTTCAGCTTCTTGCAAGTTCCTGTTGGCCGTAGATTCTTTCTCTTTGGATGCCAATATTGTCACTGTGATGCCACTACTGCTGGGAAAAATGCCTGGCCTGCCATGAGGGAACAGCCAGAGCCAGACCTGGAGCTTATGAAAGCCCTGTATTCACTTATCTGCAATATCTGTGCTACAAACTGGCTTATTCCAGACAAAAGTCTGGATTTACTGGATCTTTGCAAAAAAACTAACGTGCAGAATTCCTTACCTGGGAACTTCTATGGTCATGCAATGCACTGCAACATTGCAGTGCAGGAAGCTCTGTGTGGGTACTGCTATAAAGAGTCTGCCCAAAAAACCACAAAGGTCCTAGGAACACAACCAGACTCCAGGGACTCTGCAAGAGCAGACTGCAGGCCTCGGGGTGCTTCTGAAAGTTCCAGTCCCTCTCCTGCCCTCTCCTTCTTGACCAACGTCCTCCTCCTCCCAAACAACAGAAGATGAGCTGTAGGACTGCTACCCTACTCAGAAGTTCAGCACTCAAGAAGTGACCCTTAGTACAAACACAAGTCTCACAGATGTGACAAGAAGGTCACTATTGTCCTTAGGGTCCACTGGAAGAGATCAAGGGTGCATTACCTGCAGACTGTATATAATCAAAGGATGGGGGTCATTAAAGTCTCTGGCTTCTCTTCAGACTCTTCAGTGGAAAACACAGTTCCACCCACATATTTATGGAGGAGCAGTGACAGAAGGCTAGAAACAAATAAAAGAATAAAATCCAGGTCCAGTACAATCATCTTTGGAGGAAGAAACAGAACTAAAAGGAAGACACAGAACTGGCAGAGACCTATTAAAAACACCCAATGTGTACCAGGGCTACCATGAGCAAGATGCACGAAAGACAACTGGAAGTTGAGCCATGCAAGGTAAAATACCAGGAAATATACTAAAACCTGATCCTGCAATAAAATTGCTTCATCACCTAGAAGCTGTTTTAGATCTGCAAACACTCCCCACAATGCATCAAATCTGACCTGTCAGATGATTTGGCTGTACACAAATCCAGCACAACTATTGGTGAAACCTCACCATTATTCTCAAGGTTAGCAAATACTTCTTGACACTGCCAACAGATCATACGCAACAGAAATACTGTACATTTTGCAAGCCTCCTTCTACTTTTGTTTATTGGTAAGAATTAGGTGAATGACACTAATTACCCCACTACCTACTGTTCTAACAAGTGCATCTTAGCTTTTTGCTTTCTAGCACCTGCTTATGCCTGTCATAAACTTTGCAAAAGGTCTGAATTGGGAATTCACAGAACTAGAGCTTATACTAACAATAATGAACAGAACCATATTGAACACTGAGACAGAACAGATACCATTCTGATTTCCCTTGCACATACATACCAGCAACAAATTTCACTTGAACAGCACTCTGGTAATAGAAACAATTATGGCCAAAACAAACGACTCTAAACCCCCAGTGGCTTTCACTAAAATCTAAAAAAACAAACAAGAAACATCAGGAAACGAAAGAAATTCATCTGTTTGCCTGTCTTGTGGTTTTCTCTTCTGAGGAGATGCTGCAATGTTACATGAAATCAGAATTAAGGACTTTCTCAGAGATTTATGAACAGGACAGAATTCTAGTGAAAAAGACAAGTCCACTTCTCAAATGCTCCTTTTACTTCTGAAGGAGGCTGCCAGTCTAAACAGGAGCAAGATTTTCATTTGAGAAAATATATCTATAAATTAAAGACTAGGGTATTTTTTTTTTTACTTCTTGGTTGGTGATGCTGGTTTTGCTTTGCTTTGTTTAAAAGAATAAACATTTAAGGAGCACATCTGATCTGAAGGGATTATTAAAATTCAAATAAGAAAACAAAACCACAAGTAGCAGTTTTAGTTTAGACAGCAGGCAAACAAGAGATTTGAAGACCTCTAAAAACACAGTCTTGCCATTCCTTCCAAAATAGTGAGGCAAATAGCCAAAAAAAAAAAAAAAGGAAAAAAAAAAGAAGGCATTTTTGTAATTTACTACAGCAGCTAGCTCATTAGCAATGATGAAAATGTGTTTGGGGAGGATTTATTTGATCATAAAAAGCAACCACAGAAGTCTTTAAATTAAGTTCTGAAAAAATAATTTTCTGTCTCTAAGGCTGCCTTATAAGCATGCCACTGTTCTGTCCTTGCAGTTCTTATGTAAGATTTTCTGTGCACATGCCTCTAAAACTGCTGTTTCCTGTATTACTCTAATAGCAGGAAATCTGTGCAATGTATATGAAGACCTAAAGTGGAATTAACAGCCACATTCTTACCTAGTCCTAGATCATTTTACATTATATAGATTCCGGTTTAATTCTTCTGTACCATCACATGGTTGACTTTTTTTGCCCCATGAAATCTTGCTTCTGCTAGATGCAGTTTTAATTTAAGAGATATGTTTATATTTCATAATGTAACATAATCTTATTTTCTCTGTATCTTGTATCTTAATGTATGAAAATGACATTCTCCTTCCATACTTCTTAGCCTTTTGTCTTCTACCACCACAAGAGAGCCAACATCTCCTTGCCCATCATCCCCACCCCACTGCCTACTCAAATAATTTCTTCAAGACTTAACTTCTCAATAATGTGGTCTACTAACTTAAAAATAACCATTCTGCTACTTATTGGGTGAAAAAAATGCCAGTCTAGCCTTATGTATCCTGGATATACATTTTCACCAAAAAGGTATGAAATAACATGGAATTTAGCAAAACTAAGTTAAATATGGAATTAGAAAAATTATTACATTTTCTAAAGCAATGAAAAAGAACATTTTTATTTAAAACCACAGATAAAATAAACTAAAAAGAAAGAATGTAACACCTATAATGGCTTCAGTGAAAATCAACTGGTAACAAAAGAGTGAGCGGCTATTGACAGAACTTTGTAGACTATCTGTTCTTCTGGAAGGCAATAAACTGCTCAGTAATTACTGGAATATGTGACTTTGCCAGGTGGCCTCCAGGGAGGAATCATTTCATTCCCATGGACAGCCTGCAACTTCTTTTGGATCTTCTCAAGCACTTCTCTCCTCATTTTGTTTTCCTGAGAATAAAAAAGATGTGTCAAAAAGAGCCCAAACCAAAACCACAAAAAAACCACCTGCAAACAACAACTCCACTAACAGAAAAGTTACAATTATTGTTATGCCTTTCTCGTGTAAAGTGAGAAGTAAACATGCAATGGAAATTTGCCTTTTGGAGCTTGGTGCATCCCTTTTAGAAGTTCAGTCACAGACATTGCACAATGGCAGCACAAGAGACTGCACATTGGATGTCATTTACAATTACGGTGACTGTCTCAAGGATGGAAGGGTTTGTGCACTGTCCAAACAATAAACAAAAAGCCCAACACAAGGCCTAGTGGATTAGGTACTATATTGGTCTTGTATGTAATTAGTCTCATATTAATTACTTCCTGTCTTTAAGAGGATACCTAAATCACAATGCAAAATATGTTGTTCTCATATAATGAGGACACTGATGCATCATTGTAACTTTCTGTACTTATTAAATCACACTTGCCATGTACAAGAACAAACTAGTAATTAAACAATTTAATTTTAAACAAAACTTATATTATAAGCACTGCAAGGTTCTAATTCTATTTTCTATTGTTTCAAACAGCAATGGGGCAATTAGGATGATGAGGGATAAGCAAGATATTTGCAACACTCTTTTTGTGTCTCATTAACTAATGATTTTCAAGAGACCTGTCATTCAAAAATAAAGTTGCAATTATTTATAATTATTTTTGAATTTCTAATTAGCTCCATTCTATACAAAATAAGCATTCTTTTTTCAAAAGATGACTGCCATTTCACCCTCGGGAGGACCAGCATCTAAAGGTGCATCTGCATTAGTAATTTAGTACACTGGTGAGCTCTCTATGGTTGCAAGTTTTCCTTGTAATCATACTTGCAGGTTTGTGGTGCATACAGGTGCACATTTCTTACTGACTTAAAAGTAGTATTTCTTTTGGTGGAACCAGAGTATAATTTACTCTCATATAACCCATGATCCTATCCCTCTGATGGACACTGTATATGCACAAATTCCCAAGATGCTGGCAGTGTTTGCCTGCTATTCATATGTGAGCAGAGAAATAGTGAGGTAACTGTGGCTGAGGGAATAGACTGGGAAATAGGTGTGGAAGCATTACTGCAAAAAAGGGAGTTTGAGTGAAGTTTTCTCCTGTTTTACACATATACAGCAGTCAAACTACTAATGTGTCCAAAAACTTTAAAAAGCAAAGCAACACACTGAAATATCAACCCTATAAATATGATTGTAATCTGTGCCCTTTAGCTCGTTGTCAACATAAATCTGAAGATCCAATTCAGTTAGGAACATCGGGTCTGGCTAAACAAACACACAATAATTTCATGTTGTTACTAGTAAGGCTGACTAAAAGCAAAGCAAGGTTTGCATGGAGAAGGAATGCCCTTTGCTAAAATACGCAATACAAAAGTTCATCACAGTTAGTCTAATAGAAAATATTATCTCTCTGTACAAACTGTATCTTTCTGGATCACATAGAGTAATTGAGATAAACTAGGCTTGCAGCACTGTGCCATTCGGGCTTTTCTCATCCTTCACTTTTGCCTTCTTTCTCCTTCCACAGAGATCTTCCTCAGATGAACACAATTAATGGCTTTGGGTCTTTAGAACAAATTCAAGATATTCTAAAATTCTTGAAGGGAACTGTTTACTACCCTAAGAGGAAAGCAGTCTTCATTATCAGTGATATTTTTCAAAAAAGACATCAAGATAAGTCAAGCAGTACAGATGAGCTTGGGAAGAATATGCTCTAATGGAATACATATATGATTCATGCTCCTGCTTTGGAGTCTTTGCATATATCCAGTCAACTTATTTTTACAAAAATCATAGAACTATATTGTACAAGGATATGTACACCTTCAGGACAGGTAAATGAAAACTCATTAAAAATAAGACTTATTGCAGCAGCATTGGCAAGTATTAGAGAAATTGCATGCTACAAGAAACACACATATTTTATGCTTATCAAGCACTCTCTAGTGAATACATGTTGCATAACAGATTTCTGTATGAAAAACCCAAACTAAAAATAAAGCACACATCCATGCAGGAAAGGAACAAAAGTTGCTTTGGATTTTTTAACTGTGCTTCAGTTTTGAATGTCTGGGTTTGAAGATGCAATTTTCATTAATGAATCCCAGTGACAAGGAAAGAGTTTTGAGTTAATTTAACTGTTTTTTAAAAGATTAAATTCGAAGTGAAGACCTACTGGCCTTCTCCCTGTCTTCAACACACACAAAGTTTTTATGTTCTAGTCCTAACTACAGTGCAAATTCTCACAAGACATAACAGATATAAATATTCCATAGAATAATAAACAAGGTGCTATTTGCACTAATTGAAGAAGAGTAACAGAAACAATGAAAGATTAAATCAATAACTGTAGCTTGTCTTACACTAGATCAACTCAACTGTAAGGCTTGATTTCTGTGGAAGTTTCCTACTCAATAGCCTAGTAAGATGAGTACATTTTTCACTTACAAAATTCTAGGAGGAGCACATTCTTTAGCAGTACGACTGCCACACAGAAATTGAATTTTAGATATAATAGAAGACTTACAACATTTAAGAGGAATAACAATAGCAGCCTTATTTCTAAAATATTGCAATGACAGTACATGAAAATTCCAATATAGAAAGTATTTTCAAAGAGATCTTATTAAACAACATGAAATTAAAAACCCACAGCAGCTATTTCTAACCCAGGAAAGCAACAAATCCATGGGACTTATCCATTACATCCTTTCTTGATGTTTTTAAACAGCTTTAGAATGCCAAAAATAGATATTGCAAACGCTGAAATTCAAGGTAAAATGTCAAACTTCTTCTAGGGCTTTTAACATTACTATGTTGGTCTTTGAGAACTATTTGAGAGCAGCCGTACTTCTCATCAGCTCATGGCAGGTTGATGTTCACCACACAAAATGGACAACATAACCTATCTAGGATACTCCTATCCACAGTAAACAGGTATCAAGATTAGTATCTCAGAAATAATGGAAACTAAACTCATCTGTCATTATAAACTTTCTACATGATTCTTCTCCCCATTCCACCCCTCAGAATAGGTGCATGTCAATGACAAGTGTCAGACACTGGTATTATGCAGTAAGTAAAAAAATGATCATTTTATCAAGCTAGATTGGCTTCAAGGGCTCTTGGTGAGCAGCAAGAAGCAAGTGATAGGAAAGAAACAAAATAATCAAGAAGCTTGAATTTCCAGGAAACACTAAAGCATCTCACCTCAAGATTATCCTTTTTATGTTAGTATTTTACAAGTGTTAATAGCCTTTTCCAGGGCATTTATTTTCAGGCTTAAAAAGTAATCTTCTTTATGCACTTACATTATCAAACACTCACACAATGACCTCTAAAGGCAGAAGTAACAGAATTTCCATTAACATAAAAGCATAATGTTTCTTCTATTTTAGAAGAACTACAAGGAGATTTTTATGTCTATTTTATCCATGCATTATGGTCAACACCAATTTCAGGAAAGCTGAGGATGAATTTACACATTTATTTCTGTTGAATGTTAATGAAAACATATTAGAATACTTTTCACCATATTACTCCTATTTTATTTCCCTTCAAAACAAAATCCTGTTAGTTGAAAGAATATTCTTAAAAGGCTTCCAAATTCTGCCCTCAGATCTGATGCCTATCTACCTGTAGGCAGATGTCATTTCAGTTCCCTTGGCAATACAGTGACAACTTTACAGTGTTTCCTGCAGTCCACTAATGGTCTGTATTTTTTCTGTAACTGTACAAAGTGAGACAACATTCTGGCCAAAAATGATGACAGAGCCATTTCCCAATATGCTTTCTACAATAAAGGTGTGTAACCTGCAAAAAGACAGCACAAATTCTGAAAGTAAAAGTGTGAAGATTGGGCATGAGACACATCAGTCAACACCTGCACACAGACACTGAAAATGAGATCATTTTAGAGGTACTTCTGCCAACCAGTTCAGTACCTATCCCATCCTACACCTCCTTATTTCTCATGTAGGCACATGTATATCCAGTAAGATCTGGTCATTCCACCAGCTACTAAACTTTACAGTAATAATCCCATTGAAGTGATGACCTCAGGAATTTACACACGATTTGAACAGGGGAGCCTGTGCTAGGCAGCATCTTTCATTCCCAAAAAATAGGGATAATTTTTTTACCTTCATACAGAGTCCAGGACAGCAAGGGAGTCAAATGTACAATGAGAAGTAACATTCATGCTTAGGTACAACTAAGCTGATTAGGATAGATGCAGTAAGCAGAGCATACCAGGGCAGTGCATTAGTTACTGCTCAAAGCATAGAACTCCCTACCATGGCAACCAGGAATATTGACCAAGCAAGAAATAACCTAAGATCAGACATTAATCATTTGCTAAACTGAGCTGAAAATCACTTGACAATGGGGACCAGAGAAAATAGCTCTTACCAAGGATTACAGAGGTACTCCAACAGGGGACCAGGTCAAACATCTTGAAAGATCTAAACCTAAAACTAAAAAAGTTTGGAAACAGAGAGAAGGGAAAACATGCAGGCTCTTGCTGTTTTGTGCAATTGCGTATTTCTGAGTTAGCCAAGTAAAGGATGATTGTCCTTTCTAAACCTGTCCCACACCTATACTGCTGCCTGACTCAATTCTCATCTATCTGCCTCTCCCTCCCACANAAAAAAAAAAAAAAGATTTTTTTAAGCTACTGACAGTAAAAAGGAATTCCTGTAAGGACCTTAATCCAGCTAAATTGCAAGATCCCATTCTTAGAAATGGCGAAAGAGACCACATGTACAGGACATGCCAGAAATCACAAGGAAGAGAGACAGCAGAAGAAACAGTTTCTAACTAAAAAAAACTTGACAATCAGTATGAAGAAAGACTGTGTCACAAGGTGGGAAATTAAAACAGGTTCTTTAACTGGCAAGTCACACACCTTTAAGAAAACAACGTGCTAAGAATACTAGTGATTTCTCTTCTAGTTCATCCTTCTGCAGCAAGGGAAAAAACACTGCCTTACTCTTTGGACTAGAGTACTGGATTAATTTACTGCTTTACAACTGGGACACTGCTGTGAGAAAAATATAACTGGGAGCATCAGTTCCACCCTTTCTCGCAAATGGAAATCATCTCGAACCTCATTACAAGCGCTTTTATCAGCTGTGAGGTATCCAAGTCTCCCTTTTCAATGCTTCCTTGAACGTACACGCATTGACTGTTGCAGCTGGTGATGCTGTTTGGTTTTGCAGGTTTTGTGCTCTGGCTAATTGGCCCTTCAGAGGTGGTTGCTCCTGATATGGAATGGCAAAAAATGAAGACTAACTGAAATTGAAAACTCTATGACATGTAGGTAGAGAGAATATATTTTCCATGTATGCCAGTTATCAAGTGCACCGTACTTTTGCAACATTTTGCTCACAAACTCTGGGGGACAAGCAATGTAATGTTGCCACCGTCTGGCCTCTCTCCTAACAGCACATCACCCCATGAGTATTACAGTACTCAAGTGCTCACACTCATTACTACATTAAACTTTTTGGTTTTGACAAAAAAAAAAAAAAAAACCAACCAAACATACCAGCCATCTTTCATATTCCTCCATAGCCTTTTCACTTTTTTCTTCCTTCATTGCCTGTTGCATTTGTCGCTTTTTTCTCTCCAAGAATTTTTCTACTTTCTTCTTTTTTATATATTCTTCCTTCTTTTCATTCCTGCATAGTGAGAGGGAAGAACAAGGGGTCACCATGTAACAGACTAAATACTGCATCTGTGACCAATTAAGTAAATTGAGTGAAAAAAATGTATTTTACGCTTTTAATAAAAGATTGAGAATATGTATTTAAAATCTTCCATGTCCACTTTTATATATCACCAAGGTATAAATGAATCTACTACTCCACCTATTATGGAATCACCTTTTCTGTACTTCTTTCTCCCTTATTTAGTATCATAAAAAAAATTCTGAACTTCTGTAGGTAACTGTAAGTTGTGCATTGTCTGTGAAAACTCTTGGCTGGTAAAACTAATATAGAACGTCTCTAGCAGATACATCTCATTTCCTTCTTCCTACATCTGCATTCATACATTGTACTCCACCAAACTTTGAAGATTTACTCTCCTTCCTATGGCTTAGTAATGAAGTGTGAGAGTAACCAATAAGCCAATAAGACACAATACTACTCAGCGAATTTTCTCAGCTGCAGTATCTCTGCCTGGGCTTAGTTAGTGTCCTTCTGGGAAGGAAAGCAACTAAATAAATAAACTGAAGGGAGCTGCACAGCTTGTTTTCACTGTTATACTTGTTCTCCATTGGGAATGAAGAGTCTGATCCCAAGCATTCCATTGTCTTCCAACTACAAGCACATCAAGCATTCACAGAAGACCAATTACATTTATAAGCAAGGATTCTGGAAGCTATGATACAGCAAACACAGTGGAGTAGTACCATTTTTCAACTGCTGATACACTGACTCTCCTCTTCTCTGCAACTAGGTCCTCTTCTATCTTCTTCCTCATTCTTTCAGACTGTTTTTCCTTCCTGCTTTGCTCTCTTAAAAATTCCACTTTTCTTTCTTTCCATTTTTTGAATGCCTAAAGACAACCACAGATCCATGAGAAATCTTACCCTCAGCTTTTCGTCAATACTCCACTAGTCTATTCTACATTATTATTTCTTATAATTTCTGCACATTCTAATTTTGGAATATTTGTTATAGCATTGCTCAGAAGTGGGTATTGCTATACCTAAAAAGAATGTTATTTTTCCAGTAGGTAATAGTTAATTGCCAGTGTATTTATATAAAGTTTTATGCACAGTTAATAGGCTCCAAATATAGAGGCCTGTTTGTCTGCAAATGTAAACATTACATATTTCTGACAGAAAAGAACCTAATAAGAGCTTCCTTCAAAAACTCTTCAAAATCCATCTCTTTCTGGATTAATCAAAATTATTTTTTACCATCTCCTGAACCACATTCAAATACACATTTATGTACATATTTCACATCACCGCTTGTGCTGCTTCTGTTTTTTCCTTATTCTGTTCTGCTGGTGTCTTTTCCTCAAGCTTCTTTTTTTCACTTAACTTCTTTGCTTCTTTCTCTTTCTTTTTTTTCCAGGCTTCAAAACAAGCAATTGATTCTTCTCTTTTAAGTGCTTCTTTCTAGATTGGAGATAAATTATTTTCAGCATAAAATTCTAAGTGAAATAGTATGCTTTAAATTTGTTGCTAAACGGAGCAATAAAGAAATAGACACTGATTTGCTGACAACATTGCAAACATTATAATTAAATTTTAAATATATACAGTGTTTTTTTTCTATGCCCATTTTTAATTTAATTGAATGAGATGAACCACTCCTGCAAAATATGTGTAGAAGGATATTAAATACATGTTAAGTGCTTAGAAGTGAAACATATTAAATACCTAAAAGCCAAATCAAAGAATGTGCATGATGCTATTCAAAATACAGTCCTCTGCAGGTAAGCACCTCTTGAGGCAGGGAGAAAACGCCTCATGTTCTCATGCACAAAACAAAACTTAGCAACTTAGGAGTTGAGCATCCCAACATCTTTGTAAACTAACTTGAAAATTAATCCAGGAAGCACATTTCTAACACACCTTATGCAAATGTGTAGGGAAGCACTGGACAGACACTGTTTACCACAACCATAACATGCAGGACATGCCGTTTACTGTTTCACATCACGTTGTGCTTTTTGGAGAAAACCAGATACCTTACAACAGCAGAGTGATGGACTTAGGCAGGAAGCACACTTCAAAAAACCTTAGTTTGTCAACTACTTTTTAAACAACAATGTACACAAACCTTTTCAGTATTTTTCCTTACAACTTCAGCTTTCTCCTTTTCAGTTCTCTTTAATTCCAGTAGAAGAAGCTTTTTCTTTTCCAACCAGTTCTGTAAGAATCGTTAAAATATTTTTAAAGTCCTTTTAAGATATAAGTAAAGACCAGCACCAATATAATGACCACCAAAATTACTCTTAGTTCATCCATGTGCTAGTTAAATAAGCATCCCATGTGGAAGACTTAGCTGTTATCACAAAAACATTATGATCAAAAAAAATCTAAGGTTCTAAAATCCTAGCTACAAAATCTAAAAAAGCTTAAAGATCTTTAAAAAAGCATCTTCCTAGAAACACCAAAAAACGTACACATTAATCAAAATTAAATAGAAGAATGGAATAAAGATTCTTATCACTTGGTATACAGGAATATTATTTAAATTTGTTGTCTCTCTTGCAAATACCTGTAATTAAAGGGAATAAAATCCTACTGGGAAAAGTGAGCCTTCAAGCAGCCATAAAAGGTTATGAGCCATCTGCCGAATCAGGCTTAAATTTTCAAGAATTAACTGCGTATTTGGTATGCAGCTCAAGGATAAAAGTCCTAAATGAAGACTATTTTACTTTTAAAAACTATAGAAACAATATAAACACGGATTTGAGAGTCTAAATTTTTTTCTAGGACCATAACAAGTACTAAAAACACATACCAATATGAACAAGTGTCTGTTAATGAGAGTTGTTCTCAAACAAATCAGCAAAAATCTGCTGAAACCCAGAAAATAATTATTGTGAAATTCTACAAGGAATTTACATAGATTATTCTGCTGGAAAGAGTACAGGATTTGTTATCACTTTTCCTGAACGGTATGTGAATAAAACATATCAGGAAACAAACCCCAACTTAAAGTACACATTTACTTACATTAAGGATAAAATAGAAGCAACAGAAAATGTGTGCCTGAAAATAGTCTGACACAATAAGTTATGAACCACATAAAAACATTATGTCCCTTTCACTGAGCTTTTTGTTCATAACATGAGGAAAAGGCATAATCAACAGAATAAAAGGATTACTAAACCTCTAAGCCAATGAAAGGAATATAGTAAAAAATATTCATTTCAAGAAAAGATGAGGCATTGACCCCTCTATCAGGACCTTTATATGCACAATTTTGTTTGTTGGTTTGTTCATTTTTAAAATCTACCTGAAAAACAGCTGCCCTTAAATTATCTACTTTGTTGAATTCCGGACTTTTCTTCGGCATGCGTTTATCCTCCAACACCTTTAATGATCCCAGATACTGAGATGAAACAGGTGAAGTTGATGGAACAGCTTTCCCCTTTTTCTTTAAATGGACAAAAGATGTAGACCTAGGAAAATATCAGGACACAAACACATTAATGACCTTTCCATTTATTGTAGCTGATACCAAGTAGTGTTCCTCTTATTTCAGTGCATACCAAAAGTTACTGTGATTCTTTTTTCAGATGTGCTTGGCTGGGGACTGGGGAAAAGAAAAGGAGAAAGAACTTACCTCTTGTAAGTTTACGAATTACTTAACATTTTCATCTAAAAAACAGCTTAGAGCCTGTAAAGACTCCAGTAACACACTCATCACAGACACTGGCAAAAGGTTGGGGAGTCTGATCTGACATAAACTTCAGCAAGGGTCAGAACAACATGCCACATGCACTAAACTGTTCTCCACAGATGGTCAGAGGTTGGCAGCAGCAAAGACAATGCTGACAGAAAATGAGAGTGGAGCAGCATTGTTGGGGCATCTTAAACAGCTCAGACCAATACCTGGCATCCTTCTCTTACCTGTCAGATGAAGGAGCTTTTTGGTTTTGTAGAACTTTCTCCTTTGTTTCACTTAGTTTCTAAGAAACACAGAGGAAAAGTAAAGTTATAGTCTCTCAAGCAACAGATCAGGATGACACAGGTTTTTACAAGCTAACAAGGACATTGAGAATTGGACTCAGTCCTTATGAGTCCTTTCCAAGTCAAAATATTCCCTGGTCTCCTGGAGATGCTATAAAAACAGGCAAGAAAGACACCCTAATAAAGAGAGGGTATAGTACAGGGTAAGAAAGAAAGGAGAGAAAAAAGAAAAATAAAACAAAAAAGCCCCAAAAACAACCAACCAAACAACCAAACTTTCAGAAATGCCTGTATCATTTTGGAATGGCACCTAGGAATGTTTATTTGTATTATGTAAAAATACAGTCAATAGCTTAGAAATAAAAAGAAGTAAAAAGAACCCAGCTGAGTTATTCTAGAAACACTCTTTTAAGTCTTTTGAATACTTAGCTTTAATAATTACATGTATCTACATATTTTCTTTTTAGGATAAAGCATAGAGTGCTTTGCATCTTATGCATTATTCAAGTGACACCATGGATTCCATCCTCTGACAACACACACTGCTCACTGCTGTTCAGCTATCCTCACAACAGAGATCTGATATTTTCACTTTGAGAAGGGTACTTTCTTAAGGCTGCAAAACACATTTCAATACCTTTATCTGATTTAAGTAATTTGTGGAAAAGGTATTCCTTAAATCTTTCATAAAGCTATACAGAATTTATAAGAGCCTCAGCTCTAGAAACCAGATATAAATTGTCAGCTTTACAGGCAGTGTTCTGCACCCTTAGGGTACCAACAGTAACTTTACAAAACTTTCCATTGTGTTTCTAGGACATTGTTCCAAACACTGGTAAACTGTGTATGAGCAATACCTTGACAGAGTTCTTTGACGTGTTCTTTGCCTTCCCATACTCAGATTGATCACTCACTGATACCTCCTGCATTGTATCAGTTATTGTTTGCCCTTCTGCTATTTTCACCATTCCATCTGAACTGTCAGCTGCTGGCTGCTTCAATTCCTTTGTTTTCTCATAGACTGTGGTCCTCATTTGTTCTATCACAGAAGGGGATTTCCTACCATTGTCCTGCAGTTTCAAGTCACTGGTGCTGACAGTCTTCTGATCTCGATCTAAAGGGAGAAAAAAGATTGAGAGGACACATTAACAAGAACTTCATTGTTTCTGAGTATTGTTATTTCTGTATAAAATGTATTTCTAGAAAAAACAGAGAGTTGTCACTAAATTTTATATAGTACAATGTATTTTCTCTATGCCTCCTTCTAAGAACTATATATTAATAAGAACAGTGTTCACTTGTATTTGCGTGTAAGACTGAAGTAGCAACTGCAGCTTTAACTAATGTTAGAGAATGTGAGAGTAAGGCAAAGGCAAAACTTTCCACTGCCTTACGTGGCTCTAGTGCAGAAATCAAGAGCAAGAGTCATCCCAATCACAGCAAGAGCTCTTCTGACATCTAGCAAACTTCTAATGAAGTCTGCAAGTTAACACTTTGGGTAACAAATGCTGCTTTCATTGTGTGGTGTTCTTCAGGGGTGTGGGACACACGAGGGAATAACTGAAAAATTCTGCAGTGGGGATTTAAAGAAAACACCACCTCAATCTGAATGTATGCCTAAGTGGTCAAATTGTTATTTATGAAACACATCATTAGTAAGACTTAAAAAACATTTTTTATCAGATTTCAACTGCCAGTAATGCAGAGATCTAAATTTCTAAAACAATTCAGACACAAGCCAAAAAATGCCCCAGTAAAACCAAATTATAAGTCTTCCACGTATTTCTGATGGAATTCTTTAGAAAAAAATAGAATTTTTGGATGACAAATTAACTCCAAATTACCTGAAGAAAGGAACATTAATGCTCATAATCTAAGAAATTTAACCGAGATTTACAGTGGTGAAGGTAAATTCAAGGTGACAAGAATTCCGAATTTATAACAAATAACCAAACACTGCAGTGCGTCACTTCACTACTTTGATTCACATGAAGAAAAGGAGTAGTTCAACTTTTTTTCTGCCAGTCTAAAACTACACAGGCACACCAGCCAGGGAAGAGAGGTGTCTGCACATTCAAACACCTAGCACTTTGGTGCCATCATGTGGGGAAAAAAAACGAAGCTGATACCCTTAATCATGCTCTACCAATTTCGATGTTGTAATATTCCATCACAGGTAATGACCGGCCATAAACTTATCTCAACATGAAACAGGAAAATTCCTCTCATATTAGGAATTAGATAAAAAATATGAAGTCTTTTGGCACATATAGTCAGCTAGCAGAATTTCAAATTCTGCTTTGCATATTAAAAATGAATTAGCTATTCTTATACTGAAACATTCAAGACTGGGAGGGGTTTCTGTGTTTCACTATACATACGAAGTGTGTCAGTATCTTCAAAGTAAAAGGTCATTTTAAGTTTAACTTTGAAATAATGAAACATTTACCACTCACAAATGTTTTGGCTACACCTGATTTTCTAACATTGTTACATTACAGCTTCACCTGGTCATAGCAAAGGAGTTTAGGAGTTTAATGACCTTTCCATTAGAGTGCACGGATGCTGTGGACACGATGTGTACACAGCTTTCTGTGCCACGCACACACTGAGGAGGCATCTTGGCAGCCCTCTCACACCTTCCATGCACATGCACTGATGGAGAGCTGGACTTTAAGGACCTAAACTTTTGACAAAAATCTTTTGAAAGGAAAAGGCACAAAGGAACTTCCTGCTCTTGGCCCACACTGGTTCAGTTTACTCCCTGGCAGACAGAGTTTGTGTCTTTTTAGAAGCAGATGATCATTAACACAGAAAATAACCACAATTAAAACACTTTAAAATACTGTAACATGACTAAGCAGCAACAACATTCAAATACTTCCTTTTCACCTGATGCTGAAGCCTTTCCTTTTTTGTGAAACCGAGGCTTTGCTTTTGGTTGGTTTTCCTCTTGATTTCCTTTTTTATGTAGTTCATTAATAGGCAAGTCATCACTTTCACTATTATCATGCAATACTTCTTCAGCAGCTGAATGCTCTTCATTATTTTTTCTGTTATTATCCTCATTTTGACCTTCCAAACATCCTTCTTCACCATCTTTTCTGTCATTCTGTATGTTTTCACCTTCTAAAACCATTATTTGCTGAAGCTTCTTTTCATGAAAGAATAAATTCAAGTCATCAGCAGCTTCATTTTCCAAATCTACTGCTGTTTGTGAAGCATCATCATTCAAGGGAGGACTACCAGCAACAGATTTCTCAGTGCTTGTAGAATCTGAATTACTTTCAGCAAGTTCTCTCCTAATATCTACAAAGAGCACATTGCATTTGGTACAAGTGGAAAAAAAATGGGACACAGAAGCTGTATCTTCTACAACCTAATGCTATTTTTTATATAACACCCTCCTGACTTTAGTTTCTGAGCATTTCTCTTTCTGTGCCTCTGATCTCTGCAAAGCCACCAAACTATGCCCTTATTCTACTACCTTTCCTGTCACTTGTTTTCATGGACCCAATCCAAAGCAAAATGTTCACTCATTAATCCTTTTCTGCTACACAATTTAAAGCCCTTCTAAAAAACAATGTCTCAATGCCACTGGAAGTGGAAGCAAGTCTACAACAACAAAGCTGGGCATGTTTGGTATTGGAATCCATCCTCCCTTCCCTTCTCTTCACTTCTGCCCCATTTAAACTCTATTAGAAGATACTCAAAGGAAGTATCTTCTACAATGCTAAGGTTCATGTTTAACAAAAATATTTATCTTCCTCTAGCCTGTTATTGCTAATTGACCTAATTTCAGAGTTCAAATGTTTGAGGAAGGTGACAAAAGAATGTCATGATAGTAGAGTAACACATTTACTGTTGGAGAGCTTTTTTTCCTAAATCTTGTCAACAAAGGGAAATCAAAGCATCCCACAAACTGTTAAAAGATGTTTCAGGTGTGAATGAAAAACAGGCCACAGAAGAAGTCCTTTTAAAAATACATGATCATATTAAACATTCTTATTTTCCTTAGCATTCGGTGCCATACCAGCAGGAAGAGGAGTCATTTGGCCAATCTTGCCAATTGGCCAAACACAAATATTAGCAAATATCAAATGCATCCTGCTCCAAGAAAAACAGCCAGATCAAACCTATTCCTGGTTTCCACACACTGCCGGGCAAGCGTGCTCTGCAGCATGTCCTGCAGCCCTCATTCACTGATTGACCAGACTGGGAAACCAGTATGGAAAAAATGTTGGCTTTCTCTCTGCCCATGCCCACTTTCATTTACAGTACTGTGCACTACAGTCTCATCCCCGTGTCAAGTAAACAAGATGGCTAAGGAGGAGAACTGGGCACCACAATGGTAGGAACCAGTACAGACTGTGTGTGGTCTAGCGGCTTGGCACCTCCACTGATTTCATTGGGAATTCTGCTGCTAACTTGGCAGAGAAGGACTCAGTGATTTAGAAGTTGTTAAAATATGAAATCTTGGAACACTAAGTCATATTGACACATAAAGTTTCTCTAGGATCTAGTAATGAGTTAAGAAAGGGAAGAACACAAGGAAAAATATTTAATTTTGTTTTACCATTTAACATGCCATCTTCATCACTTTCAAAGTCGTCTGAATATTCATCTGTTTCCTTGCTTGTTGCATAATCCAAAATTGCTTCCTGTAGCTCATCCTGAAATGGCTTCACAAATAACTTTTATATAAAAGGGAAGAGTCATTTGTTCAAGTTCAGCACTAATTCTCCCCTCCCACACATACATAAGTAAAACTAAGCAACAGAGGTAAGGCCATTTAATTGGCAATTATTGTGAAGCAGAGTGCTTCCATTCTAGCTCCATTCCCTTAACATATCTACATCAAAAAAAGTCCCCAAATCTCCATGTATTTATTTATATTTTTTCTTCATAAGAAACATCTCTTGCAAATGCCTGTTCCATTTTTTGGCACTTATGATGTATCATCATGTGACACTTCTCCTCTTTTGTATGTTTTGATAGGCAAGAGCACAAGGATCTGTGACAGCAGGTGAGCATGGACGAGCTCTTCACTGCCGCAGGCCAGGAGCCTGAAGCAGGTGGCAGGTCCAAAACAGTGAAGAAATTCACATATTTTGGACTCCGCTGCAAGACATCACGGACAGACCACATCTACACGATTCTGAAGAACACTGGGCTTACTTACAGATTGCAAATACATTAAGAAATGCACCAGTATCACCGGATTCCAGATCCCGACCCACAAACCACGAGGAGCAGTGGTTTGTCACGGGCCTTGGGCACTTCCCGAGGCACCTGCTGGTGGCCAGGCTGCTCCCAGCCTGTGCTCCCAGGAGAGCGGCTCCTGGTGTCCTCACGGGGGCTTGCCCGCTTTCATTTTGAACGCAACGCGGATTTTTGTGGGTGTGTTGCCTGTAACAGCGAATTAACGTGTTCCCAGTAGCAGAAACCTGCTCTCAGGCCCTGCTCCCCAGCGTCGGCTTTACCCTGCCCCTGCCCGTCCCTGCCCTGCCCGGGCCGCCGCCGCTCACCTGCAGCCCGCAGCCGGCGGCGCCTCCCCGCGACATGGTGGAGGTGTCTTGCCACGGCCTCGCAGCGCCCTCGGCCGCCGCCGAGCCCCGGGAAAGAGCCTCGGGAGAGAGCCTCGGGAAAAAGCCCCGGCAGAGAGCGCCGGGAAAGAGCCCCGAGCCGGGCCTGGCCGCGCCGCCCACCCGCTCCCGCCCGTCACCCGGCAACGGCGCGGGCGATGGCCTTCATTAGTCGGGAATCGCCTCGTGTCGCCGCAGCGCCACCTCCTCCGCCGGGCCAAAGCCGCGCTGCCAGGATTTATTATCGATGTCCGTGCCCTGCCAGGATTTGTTATCGATGCCCCTATCCTGCAAATAACCCTGTTCCCACAAGGAGCACATCCATACATTTATGATACTCCTACCAGGGCTGACACATGTTCATCAACGCCACTCTTGCAGTTAGGTAAGTGTCCAAAACCTTCCCACTGTGGATGTGAGCGCTTCCCGTAAGAAACATACTCATTTTAGTGCTTTCTGGAATAAAGATCTCATAGCACCTGTGTGTTAATTTAAATTACATTTTAGGCATGAAGAAATTATAGTGGCATAGAAGTAAATTGCCTGGTGCCTGCAGCGCCTAGTGGTCCAATTTTTATTTCCCCCAAGGCTGGTTGTGCGATCCACCTGTGAGCACCAGACCCCCGGCGACCAGACACTTTGCCAAGCAGCACACATCCCTGCAGAGCTGGCTGTCCTAGAGGTCATCTGTCCACTGTATGGGCCACAATGAAGGCACCTGAATCCCAGGGTGCTTTGGGAATACCAATCTCTTGCATCAAAGGAAAGCTGTCCAGGACCTTTTACAGATACAGACATTTCTATTCTTCCTCCAGTTTAAATGCTTCTGATCGCTCCTTTTCTAAAATAAGACTAGTGCTCCAGTTGTCTTAGAGATAACAAAGAACTTCTGACATGTTCTCTATACTGGTGTTATATTTATATATATTACTCTTCCCCAAAATGCATTGCATTTTTGTAAGTTGTGCAGAAGAAAATCTCTCTGACAGAAACAGAGAATATGTAGGACAGAGCCCAGAGCCTTAGGACTTGTTTTCCTCTTGTTTATTTATGTAGAGTTATATTTTAAAAGCAGTGCAGTTATGCAAAGGCCACAACCCACCTGGGGGGAAAGAGGCCCTGAGTTCTAACAAGTAACCTTGGATTTAAACTAACAATTATTTGTCAGTGATTAATTGATATTTAGGTGTCATCTGTAAGCAGCTCCTTGCTTTGTTTACCTATATTTATTTGTGGGCAAATAATGCTTGATCTTCTGACTAATCATGGCATTTGTTGAGAGTTATGCTTGATGCACAGATTTTTTCCTATATTTTATTCACATGTGAAGGCATTAAATTTGAATCTGTGCTATTCCATCTCTCTGTGAAGGTGAAAGGTGAAACTGGACATACTTGTTAAGAATTTAAAAAGGAAAAAAGAAAAACTGCATATATTCTTTCTGTAATAATGTTAGCAATTGCTATTGAGGGCTGAATTATATCCCTGTTACAAACCACTGAGATGCACATTTTGTTAAATTCCAAAAGGTGGCAGCAAAATATTCTAAAATTGAACAATTGATTCTTTTTTCCAAATGTCCACTTTATTCTTATTTCTTTTATATTACTGCCAATGTTTATGGGATTTTTTGAGAGACACTGTATTCATTCAGCCTTGTATACACTGTAGAGAAGGAAAACTCAGTTTAAATTATTGTGTTATTTACATGAGTCAGACAATGGGTCCTCATCTCACCTGTATTATTAAATATTCAATGCATGGAGTTGGTTGGATGCAGGAAAAAACCATCAATACTGTCAGCGCTGGAGAGCTCAAAATGTGTGAAGATGTTTTTGTCAAAACACATGAACATCAGGTCTGCATCTTCTAGTCTTACCTGAGGCTAAAATCGCATCGAGACCCACTGAGGTGGATGGGACTTAGGCCTAAATATGAATTTAGTGCTCAGGGTATAAGAGACTTACTTTAAAAAAACCCCAAAAAACAAACCCCACACAACAAAGAAAAAAACAACAAAAACCCACAAACAAACAAACACAAAAAAGCCCCAATCAACCAAAAAAACCCCAAAAAACAAAACCCCAAACATGGAGGTTTATTGAGGACAAAAAGCAAAAGATATTATGGTATGAAAATGAGCATTAACATCTGCTTTTTAATTAGTAACTGACTAATATATCACGAGTGTGAATTGTACAAGGAAATGTGTGTTTGAGGGTGAAGTTGCTCTTTCTCTCTTGAGCACACATGGAGCATTGAGAGTAAGTCTCTCAAGGATCTCAGCAATTACCTTTATTTGGATAAAATAAACTTAGAGGTAGCATTTTTTTCTGCTGACCAAATGTGTGTGAGTTTCTGCCGTGCCCAGAACCTTAAAAAAAGCACTTTTTAAAGCAAGCATCACGATGCAGTGTGATTACCATCTGCAGCAATGATGTTATATTCAGAAAGCTGTCAAGCATGAGGAGATTTTTGGATGGCTAGCTTATATGCATGTAAACAACTTCCATAAGTGGTTTGTTTTATCAATATGTCTAGAGTTTGTAAGACAGGATTTGGGATTCCTTCTGAACAAATGACACATAGATTAAAAATTCCGAAATCATATGTAAGTCACTTCAAGTCAGAATATATAAAAACCTTTACTGGAGGGAAATGTTATTCTGCTTGCTTTGGTACTCCTTCCCAAAGTCAAAAGTTACACTTGAAAGGAAATTTAATGTCATGACAAAACCTCTGAGTTGGTGTCTATTCCTGTAGAAAGTGATTTTTGTGTTGGTTGCCAGGGTCTTGGCTCATAAATGACTATTCCAGTTCTGGACATCAGTGAGATTTAGACATCCAGCTCTTGGACCTTGCACATGTATTGGTTTAGCAGAGTAACAAGTAGCTTCAATTCTAAACAACAGTGAGCTCTTCTATCTAGAGGTCACCATCACAGATATTCTTAAGCACAAACATTAAAAATTATTATTCTCACATTTTTCTCCCAGTTCATATGAAATAGTGTGTTACTATGTACCATATTTTGCAGGGTTATGCTTGTTCTGCCAAAATATACTGTTCTTCTTATGCTTTTCTTGAAATAAAACCAGAAATATAATCAGCTTTGAGCATCAGATGGAAATCCTCATTGTCATCAAGTTCAACCTCTCACTTTTACATCTTGATCTGATTTGTAAGTATTTAGAGAAAATGCTGTCGGGGTAAGAAGGTATGCAAACTTCACTTAGATTGTTCTTCTCAGGCATATTACCAGGAAAGTTGAATTTGATAAAATTAATACATACAAAAACATAGATATTGAAGGAACAGACTGCAAAACTGGAGAAAGAGAAAGAAGAAACTAGGATGAATAAATTCACAACTATATCACTTACATGGCAGTTTAGGAATATGTGTGTTCTTGACTGGTTAATTTATTCCTGAGCATTAGACTTAAAAGTACCAGATGGAGGTAGATATCCCAAAAGAAAAAAAAAGTATCCTTGACTTTTTAAAGTTATTTTAGGCTTTACTATTTTTAATCTGCCTTTTTTTGTAAATAGTACTTGATGTGATTTTAAGGGAAAGCATTGGAACACAGAGGAATGAGACACAGCTGTCTCGGTGTTGTGCTTGATCATAGTAACAAGCAATGAACTTTTCAAACAGAGAAAGCTTGTTTGTGTTGGTGGCAGCAGATTAGACTTCCTGTAAGGGGAGTCAGAAAATGCAAACCTTTTCACGTCAAGTGAAGTCATTTTGTGTGCAAATGACTCAAGCTACTGCTGTCGCTTGTATATGGATACATTCTTTTTAAGTCTTGCAGCTGTGGTTAAATAAACACCTTTGAGAGAAATCTCGCAGACCTGCAATTGCTTAAAAACATCTCTCACTCTCGAAATATCTCTACGTCTAATGTTGTATTAATGCTGTCAGGAGAAGCCAACAGCTGTTAAGTGCTGAGTAGTAACTCACTTTAAGGCTGTGGCACATTTCACAGAGAGAGGAACCACGCTTGTCAGATCATCACTTGCACATTTGAGAAGTGTCAGGGCTCCAAGCTGCTTGCACCTGAAGGATCACCAGAGAGCCAGGCACAGGGCCTTGGGTTAAAGACTTGAACAATGTCCTTCAAACTTCCAGCTCCGAGGGACAAGAAGGCTGACATCATAAAAATTAATCAGAGAAAATGGATGCAGTAAAAGGCCAAATTAAAGTGCTTTGTGGTTAGAAAGATTGACTGGCTAATTCTCACTGACAATAATAGTGTCTCCTCCTGCTCTTTACATCTATATTCCTCCCTTGTCTCCTTTTAATTTTTAGTGCTATTCTAGTTACCCTATGGCAGGAAGATTTAAAGGAGAATAGAGCTGCCAGGTCTGATTTTGCTACCATTATCCTAACGAAGATAAAACTTTACAGTGCAAGAAGCTTCAGCAAGTAAAGATGAATGATTACCTTACTGTAGCACAGCAAAACAAAGGCCCATTGAAAGCACACTGAATGTATCACTTAATCTTTTAGATTCATAACAGACCGTATAAGATAGTATCTTTTTATATCTTTTGAGTGTATTGATTTGTCTATCAGTATACCTATAAGAACCTTCCATATCTGAGCACTTGCTAGTCTTTAAGGGAGTTACCAGCTTTCCCTGCTAGACTGCTGAGAGAGAATTATTATTCCCATTTTGTACATTAGGGAGAAGACTCAGAAGCTGTGCTGGTGACTCAAAGGCACGCAAAAATTCTATGGTGGTGCAACTGTGGAGGATTTCTATCATGCCCGTTTTGCACTTATACCCTTAACCAGTGAAGAAAATTCAGACATCAGATGAGAGCTTGTACCCATTAGAGGCACGGATGCAGAAGAAGCAGAAGAATCTGAAGAACATTTGTGGTATTTCAGTGCTTGATGAAAGGTTTAAGCATTTGCTAACAGCTGCCCTTTGTGGTTCTCTTTTTTTAGTAAAAGAGCTGTTGGAGAGCAATTTTTTTTTCAGCTTACACTAGAGACAAGGCATGATTCTAAGATAACATAGCAGAAAAAAACTTTAACATCAACACACTCCTGAACAAATATATAACAAATATATAGGCAAGTGGAACATCTAGTTGGGCATTTTCTATTTTTTCTTTAGCTCATAAATGGGTAGGTCACTGTTATCTCATAGATTGGAACCCTGGTTTTCTTTAGCTTCAGATGCACTGTACTCAGCTGCTGCTTTTAGAGAGTGGTGTTAAGGGAGCACACTTACATACCCTCTTCCCCTTTCTAGGCCATCCAGCACATCCACTGCCAGGGCTGTAGGTTGAGCTCTGCACTTGTAACACCAGAGAAATCTGCAAAATACAAGCTCCAGATTTTGTGCAGTTCCTATGGAGACCATGATACATTAAGATATTTTTATTGTGGATTAAAGATTATATTGACTTTCCCGTTATTAATATTTCTGTGTACTTTTATGTCATCTCTGCAAGGGTTATGGAAAGAACATTTCATTCAGATTTGCTAATGGAAAGGGTTGATTAATCCCAGCACTTGGAAACGAATAATCCAAGTTAGTAATCTGGAACATTAAATCAAACTCTGTATTTGCAAAGGAAGCTTAACAGTTCATCTTTTCTTGTTCTCCATGTTTCCTTCCTTCCGTCTTGTGACTTACTTTATAGCCCCTGCAACTGATTTGAAGTTTTGCAGCTGCTAAGATGACTTGGCTTCAGTTTAACAGCAAATGTCATCAGCCCAAATCTGGGCTTTGAGTGATCTTTCTTTCCATTTCCTATTTCTTTTCAAATTGAATAGTGGCCAGTTTAGGGGATTATCTAAAGCTACCCTAAGACTGGTTCTCTGTGCCAGGGCTCTTCAGCCTGTTTCATCAGAGGAAAATCCTGAACAAAATCTAATGGGCATGCCAGAAACATGTGGGAGAGGGTCTGAGTGTCAAAACTCTCTCTCGAGGGGCTCTTGTGTAGTGCAGGAGGGAGTCAGAGAGAAAGAGGCATCATCTCGGTGCAGAAAGCAGCTGGGCTGGATGCGGTGGGGATTGAAAAGAGATAACTGAGCTTTTTGTATCGGAGTATTTTTGACTGTGTATTCCTCAGGAATGGTGCCTCCTCTAAGTACATTTTGTGCACACATAGTGTGAAATTGCATTTTCAGTTACATAGGTCCACCCAGGCTGTTTGGGGAAGTGGGAAGGAGAGCTGTTCGGCTTCAGGACTCTAGGATCATGCTAACAGCTGTGCTGTTTCCATTCCCGAACTAAACTCAGCCATAGTGCTGAGGTATTGCCACCAGTACCTCATGCCATGAAGATGTGTTCTAAATGTCTGAGGTGCATGCAAACCCAACACATTGAAGCACTGCAGTCAAAGATTAATACTTGGAAATTTCATTTTAAAACTGATTCTGGAAGACCATGTAACATGGTCTTTCATCACCTATTTTAATTTCTCTCTTAGTTCCAATGCTTGAACCTTTAAAGGGACAAGGGCTGACGCTGAATCATAGAATCATGGAATGGTTTGGGTTGGAAGGGACGTTAAAGATCATCTCGTTCCAATGCCCTGTCTGTGGGCAAGGACATTTTCCACTAGACCAAGTAGTGGAAGAGAGCCCTGTCCAACCCAGCCTTGAACACTTCTGGGGATGGGACATCCACAACTTCTCTGGGCAACCCTTTCCTGAAGTTAAAATTTACTATTTAAATCAAGGTGTTTAAAAACCGCTTGCAGCCTCACTAGCAGCCCACACATATGTGTGCACGTGTTTGTACTGTAGTATCTACCTAAGCTCCTGAGGGCCTACCTGTCTTAGTCACTGACTGTCTGTGTTGAAAACAGGAATACTTCATGAGAGGAACCAGCATGATCCTTTTCATCTATTGCCTATGAATTATCCATAGTACAGCAACTGCACTTCCCATCAATGGCATTTTCTGAAGCTTTATAGTTCCATAACATTGGAAAGCTTTAGATGCAAAATTAACAGGCAGCATCAACAAAGCAGAATGTATTTACCCAGCTGCTGAGAATCTTTTCCTGATAATAGAGCTGTGAGCTATGAAAGCCATTTCATGACAAAATACAGCTGGGAACTGCATTTTGTCTTGTATCAAAACATTTTTTTATGTGTAGATGAATAATGGAAAGCAGATAAGAGAGTGATCACATGCTGATCTTTTTATGCAGTGTTTCAAAGTTGAAATGTTTCATAAAAACTCTTTTTGCTAATGATGTGAGAGATCCATTTACATTACAACAAATTGATAAATGGATTGTGCAGTGCTTTTCTTAGACATGCTTGTTGCCTCTTTTTCTCTTCTTCTGTTTGTTTGGGGTTTTTTTCAAACACACAGCTATATACTTCATAATTCACATAAAAGATCCCAACTTTATATCCAAATCATCTAGGGAAACACCATGCAACTCAGCCACTGGTAACAAGAAGAACAGCTCACTTCACACTGACAGATGCTGGTGGCTTACTGCACAGGACTACCTAGAATAGATCTAGTGGGATTTTCTCTAGGATTACCTGTTTAGTTTTGTTTCTCATTTTCTCCTTAATATCACAAAGGGATCCTTGGAAATCAGTGGGAATCTACCAAAACCAATCCATATTCTTCTTGTTCCAATTTGTGTGACCTGCTGCTGAAAGAGTGCCCTTATAAAAGCCCTGGGTTTTTTCATTTTTTTTGGTGCAATCCAGTCAGTGTCTAGCTCACTGAAAAAGAAAAAAAAAGGGAAAAATCTCCAACAATACAGTGTCCATTATACATGCTTAAGCAAACTGGATTCAGTGCAATAGCAGGCAGTGGCTTTCATATATGCTAATCCATGCACTCAAGATATTCCGTGGATATTCACACACTGTGATACTCACTCGAGGTGCTCACTGGTGGCCTAATTCTGCGCTACTTGTATTAGCAGCAGGACTATAATGATCTGTGAAGGGGCAATGCTGAGGGTTTTTCTAATTCTTTGCTGCTGCATTATCTCAGTGAGAACACTCTTCAGGTGTTGAGCTCCTGTCTTTTATCTGTGCCTGAGTGCTGTGTAATGAATGGCTTTAGCCAGGTCTGGATTTAGCGCAGGGAAGTTGTTAAGTAAGAGCGGAAAGGTGCTAAGTGAGCCTCCACGAAGGAGTCAAACGGTGCCCTTGCACAATTCAGCGCCTCCTCTGCATGCTGTCGTAGCTGGCTTTAATCTTACCTAATACGGATAAAACCACTGATGGAATCTGGGCTGCGGAGACTTCCCTGCGTGTTGTACAAATCCTGTTGATAACACTGCATATGTGTTTACAGCTGACCTCTGCTAAACGAGAAGCTGGCTGTCTAGAGATAGCTACTCTGTGCTGCAGACAAATGAAACACGTAGGAAAAAAAATCCAGAAAGGTACTTAAACCTCTAAATTAATGAAGTAAAACACCTGACTATGATTGCAAGTAGGGGAATGGGGTGGTTGTGTTTTGTTTTTTTGAACCGGGGCTAAATGCATTAATTTGAATAAAGCTGGAGTAAACTTGCAATGCCTTGTAATGAGAATCCGCCCGCAGAGTTATGATGCCATCCTACTTACTCTGGAGAGATAATAGCCAAGGAGAGAGAAACAAAGCTAAACAACAAAATAGAGTTAAAATTAGATGTGAGCTCCCAATCTTCAAAATGGGGAAAGGAAAACTGGTCCTGATTTTACTTTCAGGTGGTGCCTTTCTCTCCCCATAATAATAGTGCTGTCATTATAGAGGATTTCACTAGTTCAAAGTGTTGCCATCAATGAATGATTCTTACAAACCCCAAGTGAAATAGCAGCAAGTAAATAATACCTGCCTTTTAAATAAGGGAAAATGAGACTTGCAGCACTGTCCTGGGACGAATATTTAAATATAAACTGTCTAGTACAGTACTTAGCCTCAGAAACACTCTCCACACAGATTTTGATGTTTCTTTCTTGTTGCAGTGTTTTTTTCATTTCTGCCTGAACGTGCTTACTGCTGGCCAACAGAAAAAAAATTGGTTTGACACCCATTTTTCCAAGTGGATGAACTATGCAAGTTAGTTAACATTGTGATTGGTTAAACTAATTTTTCAATGTGAATGATCAGTAAGCCTGGCTTTCACATATGGAAGTGACTGAACCACTTCTATGCTACAGGTTCGTGGTTGTTCAGTGGGGGTATAGGCTTTTGAATCTGTTCATGGAAATCTTAGTGTTATCTTCTGGAGAAATTTCTCTTTGGAAGATTATTTTTCCCTCTGTTTTTCCCTCTGTTTCTCTCTCTCACACATACACACATACATAATCATGTGTATAGTTATATACATTTTTTTTGTATGATTCCTATGTCTGTAGGTTACCAAATGCCAATTATATTACACATGTAAGATGCAGGATACAATGTATACACCAGCCTCTGCAATAGACATTATACTTGCAGCACTGCAATGCTGCTGTGTCATGCTGTACACCCTGGTTTTGCACAGGTACTGTGAGCGAGCTTTTGCAGTATTACGTATTGAGCTAATGCTCTCATTCTGATACATGCTTCTGTGGGTGGTGATTTAGTTCCATGCCTATGAATTCTTGTGGAATGGACATTTGTTTTGGATTACATCTTCTTATCCTAAGATAAACAATTATTACATTTGGTATCGTTTTGTTGTAACAGAAGAGTCTACACTAACAGACCCATAGCTGTTAATTTGCAGATATGAGAATTCAGCAGTGCAAAGCTTGATTAATTTGCTTGCCCAGTGCTATGTTCTATAATTAACTTTGGCTTCCTTTCACATGGGACAAAAAACATAACATGTTCCATGGGGCATCATCCAAGTGTGTTGAATTCAAATGTAGTACTTAAGTCCCTTTTAATTTAATTTTTCTCCTACACCCGTTATTACTTAGCCTCTCTCACTTAGAAAGACTTGCCAAGGTAGACTATTTTTTTGAAGGGTAGAGATGTGTGCTTAGAAACCAAGTTTCAGATATCCAAATTCTTTCTCCTTTCTTTTCATGGAGTGAAAAAAGAAATAATGATGTGCTAAAGGTTCTTGTGATGTCCACGGTCTCTAAAGTTACATTGAGGCAATGATGAAATATACAGCCTATTAAGGAGGACTGGTGGAATATATATGCAGTTCAAAGACTGCAGGTTTTGGCAGATATAAGTGCTGTCTTAGGCTCAGGATAATCAAGTCTAAGTTATGCGGACCCTGCTGTCCTTAATTTTTTAAGAAATGCCTAGGTAAACATTCTGTAAGAATCTGGGATGAAGTCTTTGAACAAAGCACAATACTTTTCTAGGTTAGAGATGGTAATCAGGTTGAGAAAGGAACTAAATTGTAAAATCTTGGTCCTGCACATGGAAGGGACCACATAGGTTTATACAATTGCTATAAAAACAAACCCAGGATCTAAGCAAACATTCCTTTCTTCATTAACCGTGACAACAGAGTGTTTTCCCCCACCCCAGAAAGCAGAGATCCCAGTTACTAGAGGAAACCTCTAAGTACTGAATGGTTTTTATGTAATTTTTCCGTGAGATTTAGAAAAGGCTTTCTCAAAAAAAAAAAAAAGTTTTGGAGGTGGTTAGCACTTAAAACAAAATGGAGGGGTTATTTAATCAATTTCTCAAATAACCTGTAATTAAAGGAATATTCTGACAAGTACATCCTCTCTGCTGACTATCACATTACTCGTAATTGGCTGTGGTCCACAGAGAAACCAAGTTTATGCAAGTCATAATTGCTTCAGTATTTTTTGTTCTGAACTGAAATGATGAAGCAGAACTGCTGTCCTTCCAGAAGACAAGGTGCAGCTGATGCACGAGAATGTTACCTGTATTAAATAATAACACTCTTTTTACTAATCAGCAAAATCCAGAAGTGTGTTATCTTCCTGGCTTTAGGCAAGTTTAGGTATCTGCCCCTACACCACGGGATGTCAGAGCATATGACTGAGATCATGTGAACCTGAGATCACTTACCTCTACAGACAGATGTTGCACTGTTATGTTTTTCTTCCATGCAGGGTTTTAGGTCTTTCAGCCAGCAATGTCCTTCCTTTTTTTCTTATTACCTGGGAACTGAATTTCAGAGAGATTAAAGAGGTCATGCCTTTGTAGAATTAATCAGACACATTTGATTAGATGCTGCTGCCTTTCCAAAGTCATGACAGGTTTTTAACTTGTATTTTGTTTTAAAAATCAAGTCCCTCAACACACTTTACAACTCTTCCATTAATGAAACACAGACACACACACAGACGCAGACACACTCACACAGACGCACAATAACCCTTCTCAAGTCTTAAAGATGAATTTTTGGTAATTGACTTTCTGTCCACCTGTCACACAAGATTGCTGCACAGTATATTCATAACTTGTATTTCTTTGCAGAATGGCCTTCTTTAGAAATACATGCTGGGATTGGAGGGAAGGAATACATCATTCTTTAAAAACATCCTCAGAGGCAAAACAACTGTCTTTCTGGATTTAGAGACTGAGAAATGGAACTGCTTATTCTATCTCTTTAACAATAAAAGTTTTGTTTCATTCCATTCTATTTATACTGACAAAGCTGAATATTGGATCTTGGACTGATTTTCCATTTTGGTCTTTACAGTGGACTCGTGGGTAACAAGGGACTTACAGACATAAGCTGTAACCCAGGTACTCCTGTGAATTTTAATATTTGACTAGTTACACACTTTTCACCACTGTCCATGTTATTTAGTGCAGTTGAGGTAATAAAATTTTATGATTATCCATTTATACATCAAAGGTCCGTCTACTTCAACGTCCAGTGTTAGCACCAAAAGAACATGGCAAGCCTATAGTGGTATTTGCATGGACAGTTTTCTCACCCTTTAGCTGTGTGTTGCTCAGAAGGTTCCTGAGTTATGAGTAACAGCTTTCTATTTATATTTAATAGCCCTCGGTGGATTCTTGTGCGAATGATCTTTGTGCAGAGTGACTCTTGGCCTGCACCTCCACGCTGATCTTTTGGATGTTGCTGTATACACGGAGTCCACTTGCACTGGAAAGGGAGCAAGTTGTGGTGGAAGTTTAGGAGAACAGAAACACTTCTTGTTGACTACCCACAGAAAACTAGGAAAAATTTAGCCCTTAAAACTATTATTAAATACACTGTGATTTAAGCACATTTCCCATTAATTCTCTGCTACCTCTGGAAGTTAATTTTAATATTTTAATGTTAAAAATGCATAGTTGAATTTCAGCAGCTCTCTAGCAAACTAGTTGCAAACAGAAGGTAAAGATCCCACACAGGACTGAAAACTCAGGACACAAAAATCAACACTTTTCTTTTGAATTTTTTCCTATAAAGGGTTTTTATTTCAATGTGACCACAAACAGAACTGAAATGGGAGACATATACGAGCATGAGAAACAGAAGTGGGTTTTCTTCCAGACATAAATTCCTCTACTTACTCCAGATATAGACAATTCCATATTTATCTTCCTCTGTTGTGATCTGTCCTTCCACATTTTGCTTTAATCCAAGAATTATAGCATCTAAACCTTCTCACATGGAATGCAGGGAGACAAAGCTCTAATGGCTATGAGATCCCTACTGAGCATTTCTGATCCCTGCTCAGATGCAAATCAGTAAATCACACTAGTGACAAATGCTGATATTTTATTTTCAGCCACTGGAAACTCTTTTTTGGTGGTTTGGTTTTTTGTGGTTTTTTTTGCTTGTTTGTTTCGGATTGGGGTTTTTTTTGCATGTTGTAAACATGCATTTTGTCTACTCTGAACACTAAAGAGTTAAAGATGCATGACTCAGCTTTACTCTCTCATTCATTCTGGTGAAAAAACCCTTGAAACTTCATGTGAAAGAGAAGCTTGTCATCCTGCCCTAAATTCTCTTCTAAGAGCTAAATGCTATCACTTACAAACACCAGTCATCCAGACCACTACTCATCAATTTGCAATTGAGCAATAGCAATCAGTAAGGTGTTGCTGTCCCGGCCTGAGAGCAGCTAGGGAAGACTATTCCTGCCTTCCAGCTGCTCCACAAAATCCCACCTGCTGCGCTGTACTCCCAGGAGTTACCACCCTACCTCAGAGTCAACTGCAGGGAGGAGAATGCTATGTTGCACTCAGTCTCAAACTCTGTCACCTCCTCTTGTCCATCTGTGCTGGCGATCTGCAGCTATCCTGCAGAGCTCTTTTCCTCCATGTGCAGCAAACAATCGCATAAATGGCTGATAAGGCAGGAATCCCTTTGTGGCCTAATCTGTTAATTAGAATCATTAATTGTAGGGCTACTGATTAATCAGTTGGGAGTGATCTAGCCCAGCAGAGTTCAGTCTCCAGCTAAGATTTTATGGCAGAGATTCTGATGGATGAAATCAAAAAAATCTCTCTTACAATTCATAAAGCATCGATTCTCTCAATTTAATAAAATACATGTAAGCTGAAAATACCACTGCAAATATAAAGTGGTGTCTGTATTATCATCTTAAAAATGTTGTATTAGAAAGTTTTTCATGTTAGCTGTTTCACCAACAATCATCCTGGGTCATTTATACTAATGTCATCACCACTTCTTTATTAGCTGATGTGTTTTACTGTAATTCCCTAATTTCTAGAGTTCCATCTTTCTTGTAAGCTATTCACAAAATACATCTCCAATCGACACTGGTATCAGGCTGCCACTACTTTTATGATGTTACATTTGCACAGGAAAGATCTCCATTTGTTTTTATTTTCATCCTACTCCCAGATTTTCATTTCATTTTACTCCTGAAATTCTTACAAGTCTCTAGGATTTTTCAAGAACGTGGAGCCTGAAAGCTCAGTGCTAAGAGTCCTAGACATTGCTCTTGTGTTTACAGAAAGCTTTTAAGACTTATGTTAGTCAATGCTTTTCTTAAGCTGCTTGGCCTTGTCCATACTGAAGCCCTCTTGAACACATTCAGCAGTCAAACTTTGGGAGTTTTTAAATGTTAAAAATTGGGAACTAATATTAAATATAATCTCTCCTCTATGAGAAGGGACAATGGTTAACGGACTTTAACAAGGATGATAAAAGCTAGCTGAAAAACTTAGAATCATTCAAGTAAACTGTCTTGTGTGCTTTAGAAGGTATTCGGAAGAGTGCTTAGTAATTGATATAACTTTAACGTATCAGAGGACAATTATCATTGTGGTCTGTTTTCTATTTCAACCTGATCTAACATCAACCTGGCCTAACTTGTATGCTGGATCCTTTTTTGAGCAGCTGTTTGGACTATATGACTTCTGGAAGTCCCTTCTAATCTTAATTATTGCATTATACTACCCGTTTTGATTTTGCATGAATACGATGATATTAATTGCATTAAGCCTATTTGTGATGCAGAGTAGTCTGAGCTCAAAGTTGAAGACAGAAGCAAGTATTATTACTACAACAAAAGATGACTCCTTTTTCTCCACTGACTCTTTTGTTCTGCTAAAAAATAGGGCCATTTCTGTTATCGGTTCATTTTGAAGGTGGTCCCATGAATGCAAGTAGAAAATCTGTGGAAGAAATGAACACTGACATGAGCAAGGATGACAGAGCAACCTGGCCTGACAGCTTTTTGCAGTTGTAGTTCTTTTTTTGTGGATAAGTATGTGCAAACCAACTCTGTTTTCTACATGTGTGGCCATTTATAAGTACTTGACTAATTTTTTTCAGAAAAAATCAGATTGTAGATGGTTAGCAAAAGACACTGTTTATAGCATGTGGGTGGTCGGTCAAATAAGAGGAGGCAGATTCTGCTCCCCAAAAGAATGCATCTGTATTTTCTCTGTACTGCTAATGATGGAACTTACATATTAACAAGTAACTAAATACTTCCAGAATTAACATTATCCTGATAATACATGTAAAATCAAAACGAGTGTGTAACATTTTCAGAACTATTTCACAAACTGACAACAAATAACAGCATTCTCTGAAATAATGACCAACTGATCTCTTTGTTTGCATTCACTGAGTATTTCCTGATTTCTTTTTGGTTTATTTAACCAGCTCTTTAGGAATTCTTAAAAACATTTTCCAGAAAATATTATCAACACTTCTTTGTGCATTTAGGCTCAGCCCCATGAGCTCAACATCTGCAGCTCTTTAGAGTAAAAGTCTTTAATACCATTGTCCTGCACAAAGATACACAATTTATGTCATGACTGCAACGGGTGTCTGTACTTTAATCTTCTTGTTGGGTTTATGGTTCACATAGAATAAATAATGGACAAATATAAGCATGTCAGACAAGAACAGTTTATGAGAAACACAAAACCTTTAAGAACATTGAACTCACTTAAGAGAACATCATAAAAGAAAAAAAAATCTAGTGTATAGAATACTGTTAATAGAATTGCAAACAGAAATGTTTGAAGCACATTTAAGTGCCAGTTTCCAAGATCTGTTTATATCAACATCACCCATGCCTTTTTATGTCTGGTATTTCACTTGAATCTTTACAGATTTTGTTATTTGGTGCAGATTACACTAGGAAGGCAATGAGGGTCAAAGTTTAAAAACTTTCTCAGCTACTTTACTTTTCTCTCCTCCTGACATTTGCATGTAATATGATTGGCAAGTTTGATGTTGCCTTTGTACTTGAACTGAGAGACACCATGTTTTTTTCCCAAGGCCCTTATTTTCAGTGCCCTGCTACAGTTTTTTGTTTGTTTGTTTGTTTGTTTGTTTGTTTGTTTGTTTGTTTGTTTGTTTGTTTTTTGTTGGTTTTGGTTTTGGTTTTGGTTTTGGTTTTGGTTTTGGTTTTGGTTTTGGTTTTGGTTTTGTTTGTCCAGGGTACTATTTATGATTCTTCTTTTAATGGAGAAAATATAAGAGTAGAGAGATTGGTTTCTGAGTATAGAAATAATATGGAATCACTCCTCCAAAAGTTAATGGTGATTCAAATTCTCAAAATGTGAGTGAGTCTATGTGCCTTTGTAGGTTTTAGAGGGGAAGAGGAGAATTTCAGGGAGGGTACCAGGGCTGGAGATGGTAACAGGACTTTTATTCTCATGACAAAATAAGAGTGCAGAAAGGATACATGCTCAGTTGTATAAGCACAGAAATGCTCTTTGCTCCCACACTCTACGTGTGAAAGAAACCCAAAGCTCAGATCTGCACCTCAATGGACAAATAACATGCTATGATATTTACTTTTTGAATGCTCAGCTGCTTTCATGGATATGCTTGTTAATATGTTTGAGAGGGTATCTAAGAGCCATGTGTGTAGAATACAATCCAAGGAAACATAAAATCATTTTTGGCAGATCTCATTGCAGTCTGAGGTATGCTCAAAATATTAAATATACTTAGTTACTTTCATTAATAAATAGACTATATGCTTGATTTTTAAAAGTTACATGTTAAATTAAATAGCATTATCTGATTTGGAATAGCCCCTGATCTGTGACAGGTGGCATTAGTGTACAGGTGCTTGAGCTTTTTTTTATATTGGGTTTTTGTCCTGAAAGGTTGCTATGAATATTTTGGAAAAAAAAAAAAAGAGAATAGAGGAGAAGAAAATCGATTTATTTTCAATAAAAAACTGGGAGCACAGGTGTGTAATGACTGGTTTAACGACAAAAGTATCTGTTTCAGAACATCTGTACCAACTTAAGGGAAAATGGACCAGCTGGAAAAAAATAAATCAGCATGAATCATATATCCAAAAGGTCACTGATCTAAAAATATACATCCCAAGAAAAAGATAAAAAAGTATGCATGCAATCTAAAATTGCCAAGTGAAAATTAAAATCCTTCTAAACATTCTAAACTTAGGACATTAATTAATTTGGAAGTAATGTGGGAAGAGGCAAAAAGCCACCCTGTGACGTCACTTTCATTATATGGAACACAGCGAAGGAGATAAAAGAAGATCATGCAGAGCCCAGGAGAAGATTAAGCCTCTTTATCTCTCTGTGGGAGGGGGGAGAGCATAAATACAGGTAGTATTTCGTGTTCAGAGAAGACGCAGGAACTCCAAATGACTGAGTTTTAATGTGTACTTCTGTCACTGAAGTGCACTGAAGCATAACAGGAGACATGCACACAGGTGCTGAGGATCATTAAGTCACTCCAGTCAGTCAAAATTATAAAGCTAACAAGTAAAATCAAGTCCCTATTCTTAATAAAATTCCAGATATAAATTTTGGAAGGAGGAGAAACAAAACAAAGCTCTGTTGGATGCTGTACCTTCTTGCCGCAGCTTAACAACAAGGAAAAAATAAAGCATAAGTATGTGGTAGGAAAGAAAATTCTGTGCAGGTACTTTTGAAGTCAGAGCCTCGTTAGCAAAGCCTAGAGATGTTCCAAAAGCAGATTGTACAACATTTTGTCAAAAGTGGCTTGTATTTATGGGCATACCAGAAATTTTGAAAGGACACTAGTTTGCCTTTCTTTTCCCTGTAGAAAAATCTCATTACAACATCAAGCACTGGCAGAGGCAAAGACTGATATGCCAATTGCTGGCCAAACAAAGGTTGGACAGGGCTCACAGGGAAATGACACATGCATTGTCCCATAGGACTTTTCCTAGAAAATATGGCTCTCGTTTAATTTTATCAGTAAACAACCCCTTATTCTTTTCTTACCCGTCCAATTACAGCAAAAGGGGCAGATGGGCTCACGCTAAACTGTTGTCAATAATAGGCGTTAAATTCAAGGGAATATGACTGATTTTCACTAATACCTCTAGCAGGCCCAGAATATTTACAGAAAGGTTTGATAATTTTTCTGCTTTCTTCCAGCTACCCTGGTTCTGTTTTAAAATCTCATGTACATGCATCTCCCTCTCTCTGCCTCTCCTTTCTTTGCATCTCATAATACCACGTTGTGGGGGCACCTTCTGTCTAATACCACTTTTTAATTGCAAAGGTCCTTAATGGGTTTACTGAGTTTCTCTTTTTTCTTGGAGTGTCCATTTCTGCTTGATGTCAGGGGATATCCTTCTTATTCTGGTAAGTTTGTTGACTTCATTATTTTTCTTGTATTTATTTATGGTTTTTTTCAAAGAGAGGTAGAAAGGCACATAGGAGGAACTATTGCCATAAAAATTCTTTGGGGTGATACAGATTGAGGGACTTTGCACCACTTTCTAAAGATGCATAAATTCCAAGTTTATTTAATTTCCCGTGGCAGTCCTTTTCACTGCTTCATCTCTTTGACTGTGGGTTATTAACATAGTTGTAAATCTGAGATTAGACCGGGTGGTGAATCACTGCACCAGCAAGCAGGAAGCAAAATAGAAGCAGAAGGTCAAGCAGAGGGCAGTTGCTTTAAAAAGAGGGAGGAAGGTGATGGAGTACACCAGAAAACTGAATGGAGGAGCTATAGAAGGGAATTGAAAATAACATTATTTCGAGACTTTTAAAGGCTCGAGTTAGCAGCTGCTTCAGTGAGGTTGTGGTCCACATTTACATATTTGGTGACGACTGAGAAGATAAATTTGGATTAATAAGGGTTGAGTAATAATTATATGTATTGGATGTTTGCCCTGTCAATTAATTCATAAGAATGAAACAGTGTTTTAAGAAATAAAGCAAATTATCCTAATTATGTACAAGCATATGTGTTATTGTTTCTGTTTGTTGATACAGCTATCATTGGCAGGATTCCTCCCTCAAGTGACTTTCTGAACAACATTCTCAAACTGGCACATTTTGTTGTGGGCATTATCATGTAAAACAAATGAAAATGTTGATTTCCTAATTGTTTATAGTATTTACTGCATAGTTTCTAAAGCATGGAAGACCAGTATGATGTTCTTACCATCCTCTCTACTCTTTATAACAGGCATTTGAGCGTTATGAAAAATCCAAAGCCAAGCCAATTATGGAAACAACTAGACAAAAGCAGCATGCTGTGCAATTATGGCTGACTGTTAAAGGGATCTCTGCAGACTTGTTGAGCTCTTTTAATTGTGCAAGGTATTCAAATCAGCAGTCCTTACTGCTAGGAATCAGGCCCAGTCATCTTGGGTTTGTGAAAGGCAGGTCCTGCTCGGCCAAGCTGATCTTCTGCTATGACAAAGTGATCCACTTGGTGGATGAGGAGAAGGCTGTGGGTGTGGTCTACCCAGATTTTAGTAAAGCCTTTGACACTGCTTCCCAAAGCGTTCTCCTGGAGAATTTGGCTGCTTACAGCTTGGATGGGGGCACTGTTCTCTGGGTAAAAAACTGGCTGGATGGCCAGGCCCAGAGAGTGGTGGTGAACGGAGTCCCGTCCAGTCACAGGTGGTGTCCCCCAGGACACAGTGTTGGGGCCAGCCCCGTTTGATGTATTTATCAATGATTTGGACAAGGGTATCTAATGCACCCTCAATCAGTTCACAGATGACACTAAGTTGGTTGGAAGTGTTGATCTGCTGGAGGGCTGGAAGGCTCCACAGAGGATTCTGGACAGGCTGCATTGATGAGCCAAGGCCAATTGTATGAGGTTCAACAAGGCCAGGTGCTGGGTGCTGCACTTGGGTTACTACAACCCCACGTAGTGCTACAGGCTGGGGGAGAGTGACTGGAAAGCTGCCCAGTGGAAAAGGACCTGGGCCTGCTGGTCAAGGGCAGCTGAACATGAGCCAGCGTGTGCCCGGGCAGCCAAGAAGGCCAATGGCATCCTGGCCTGGATCAGCAATGGTGTGGCCAGCAGGACCAGGGCAGTGTTTGTCCCCTGTACTGGGCACTGGTGAGGCCACACCTCAAACTCTCTGTTCAGTTCTGGGCCCCTCACTACAGGAAGGACTTGGAGGTGCAGGAGTGTGTCCAGAGAAGGGCAATGGAGCCAGTGAAGGGTCTGGAGCACAAGTCCTATGAGGAGCAGCTGAGGGAGCTGGGGGTGTTTAGACTGGAGAAAAGGAGGCTCAGGGGAGACCTTATCGCTCTCTACAACTGCCTGGAAGAAGGTTGTACTTGAGGTAAGGGTTGGTCTCTTCCCCCAGGTAACAAATGCAGGATGAGAGGAAATAGCCTGAAGTGGTTTCAGAGGAAGTTTAGATTGGATATTAGAAACATTTCTTCACTGAAAGGGAAGTCAGAACTAGAATAAACTGTGCAGGGAAGTGGTGGAAACATCATCTGGAAGTGGTCAAAAGGCCTGTGGATGGGGCACTTGGGGACAAGTGAATATGGTGGTCCGGGGTTAATGGTTGGCCTAGATGATCTTTGAGGTCTTTTACAACCTAAACAATTCTATGATTCTAGACAATGAGGTCCCACATGGTCATGAAACAAGACATAGTGAGCAATTTCTTGCTGTTTCCTTCAGAATAAAATACAGTGAGCATCAGATTGAATTATTTAACTCCTCAAAGCAAACTCAATTGAGTTCCTTGGAAACTTCCCAAAAATATGTAGAACTTCTTACCGCAACTTGTGGATACTAAATTTTACAGGGTTTCAAAAACAACAGCACAAATTACTGGAAGAGCAATTAATCAAAGACAATGAAATACAATGTGAAAGCCTCTGACTTAGGAAGTCCTGAGGCTGGGAGGTGTTCTGGAGAAGTGCCACCACTTGCCTGGTCTCCTTTTTCACTCTTCTCTCAGCATCTGTTGCTGACCACTGCCAGGAAAGTACGAGGCTAGTTAGACCTTTTGTCTGGGCCAGCATAGCTGTTTTTCTGCCCCTATATGCTCAGAGGCACAATGTGGTGAGCTGAGCTGGGCTATCCAACACGCTTTTGCCTCTTCCAAAATTATTTCAGATCTCCCTGTGGTTCCTGTAGCCACAGTCCTGGCACACCTGACTGACAATCTGTTCCCATGCTGGGCTTATCCAACCCAATCTCAGCCTTTGGTAACTGTCTTGGACAGACAGAGCCAAAGTTTGGATATGAAAGAAGAGGGAGGCTGTGCCTCCATATGGCTGTGAGGATACTGTGCTCTGCCAGAGCAGATTGAGCCCGTGTAGCAGTGCTGTGGGAGGATTATACCTACTGCAAACTTCCTGGCCTTTCTTGCCCCAAGTGAATCAACATCTGGGCCGAGGGCTGCAAAATGAACAGCCTCCATCTGCTGTCACCAGTGTCTCTGTGCCAGAGGACATTTTAACCTTCATGAAATTTGGGATCACTGGTGATTTTCCTGGGTTTGTAGTGCAGTATAACATGGCGCATTCTTTAACACGAGCTTCCTGCTGCTCTGTTGTGCTGTGCTGAGCATCAAATGTCTAGGACACCTTGCCTTCTTCATGCACTGCCATGGTCAGCTACTCCACCTTGTGTCCAGCACAGCTCCACTGGCTACCTTTGGAGTAGAGCCTGTGGGAGGTTTTATACGTGAGCAGGCTCTGCTATGTGACTTATGTCCCTGGGGCCCTATTTCTGGTTGAGCAACTGAACAGAAACATGAAAAGGTATCACGGAAATCTACAACAGAAATGTGAATGTCAAAGAATGGGAAAAACACGGTGGCCTAGAAGAAAGGGAGTTATGAGAATTTGAACCTGAACTCCTTGTTGACATCTCAGAACACCCTTCGAGATGTCCCTGAGAAACTGGGCTCAGCAGAGTGGTTAGGGTCAATAGAAAGTGTGTATGTCATATGTTTTTTTCCAAAATGGACTTTTAAATGGAGGACACTTGGCACTGGCAAAGGCAGTTCAGCAAGTATGCATCTGTCCTTCCAGTGCAATGTGTACAAGCTGTAATCAGCTCAAAGTTCTGCCAGAAGAACTTTCTGTTGTAGACATGACCTCAGTCCTTTACAGCAAGAAACACAGGCTAATATTTGTGCAACAGAACTATGTGTGCAAAAATCTCTCCTGCAACCATACAGGCATGAGAGATTAAATAACCAGTTAGATGTGATCTGACTGTTCATACAATTCCAAGAACTGTGCACGTACACAAACCATAATCTACTTAGAAAAGTTATAATCATGCTTTCTTGCACATAATATTATGACATTTTTTGGAGGAAGCTACATTTACCTTTTTATTTCTATCTTACTTTTTCTCCTCAAGAAAGGGGTAGTTTTTCTCTGCCTTCAGTAACACTCTGGCCATTTAATAAAAACATATCACATGTTCATGCTGCTTTTATTATTTATGATAAATGTGTAATACTATTTCATTATGTATTTTATTACAAAGCTTTCTGGTTTTCAAACATGATTTCCTCCTGTATTCTGCATTCATTCTGTTAAGCAGCAGTTTACCTTGAGTTATAGGTACTGCCTCATGCACATGGTATGAAGTCTTTTTATCTGATTAAAAAAGATTAAAGTGGAAAACCGTTTAATCAACAGGAGTACTAAATTTAAATGGAGAAAGTACTTTTTGATCAGAAGAGATACCATGTCCCTCCCTCCTGTGATTAGAAGAAGTGACATGTCTTTGCCACTAGCTGACTTGTGTGTGTCACTTGTGTTGCCAGCAGCAATAGTTTCATGTGCTGATTCTAATGAGTCGCGACATGTATTGCTAATTATTCTGACATGAGTTTTTCTTTTGGACACACATTGTACATAGCATTAAATAAAGTCAAATATTTGGTGCATTACTGTTTTCAAAGAAAGTTGTTCCACAGAAAATATATTGAAAAGCAGCTCCATGTTAGGAATGCAGTTTCAGCTCTATATTAGGATGAGCATGTCATCGTAATTATTTTGGGGTTACTTGGGAATGTGCAATAGGGAAACGTACACGGAAATTACACACTGAAAATCCATTTATGAAAAAAGAGGACTAGTATCAGAGTGATATAAATACATACCAGACAAATGACTTTGGTTTTTATTACACAAAGCTACATATTAAGTCAAAATAATGAAGACATGCATTTGAGAAAGTGAGGGCACAGTTTGAGCAGGCAGTAGGAGGCTTTCAGTCTGTTGGTGTATGATCAAACAACTTTAATCAGCAGCCCATCTCCTTTGGCATGTGGAAATGAAATCCCACCTAACAAAAAAAACCCAAAAAACCCAAACAAACAGAAAAAATACAATCAGCAAGGTTATTTATAGAATTTAATGTAAAATGATAGCTTTTCATTTTCCCACTGAAAGGAACCTACTGTGTCTTAAGATCATGTTGAGTCTCACTTTCTAACTACAATCTTTTAGAGTGGTGCTGGGAGCTGGTTTTCCTGACTGGAATAATTTTCTCTTGAAAGTCAGAAGCCACTGCTTTTATCATGCTTTCAGTATTCTTGCTTCATAGCATACAAAATGTGGCTGCCCTGGATAGCTAAAAGGAGAGTGGAAGGCAAGAATATTTTCCTTTTATGTAAGCTATAACATCAGGGAATACCCTCTCCAACACATACTGTTGCCTCGTGGGTAGGCAGTGTAAATCTCTGGAGAAAAATAAATGAATTCAATAGAAAGCAAACTGTAGTCCTTTTTTTAAACACATACCCTCTGCTTTATTTCTGTAAACCTAGAAATAATTGATCTGAATTTCAGTCTTGGATTATGTGTGAAGGCACAGAAGAATAGCCTGGATTTATCCAACCACCAGGTTTGGTATAATTGCTGCTGTTTTTCACTGTTGCTCTCTGTTGATTTCTGTACTTTAAAGGGTTTCTCTTGCTGTCCAGTGCAGTAACACATGGAATTACAGCCTCACTGAAAGCATTTAGTAAGGAAAGATGCTATGACTATAAATCCCAACATTCAGATTTCTGCACAGATGGATATTTAGCTTTGTATATCTTCTTTAGACCCAGGATCAGCCCTTCCCTGATGTTATTCATGTCACGGAGAGCTAATACCATGAATAATAGATTCAAAAGGAAAGTATAAATAACTCTCCTCCCTAAGCAGACATAAAAATAAACACAAACCCTAGCTGGAATATGCCTAAATAAAATCTCTTTTCTAAATCCTTTTAGAAATCCTTTAAATACACCAGTTGTTTGCAAGACATGCTTTTCTTAGGGATTCATGAGTTTGTAAGTCAACTGTTGGTATCAGATGGAAATGAAGAGGTACTCCTTTTTTTCTTCTCATTTGCATACCGCAGTTCATAATCTTTTAAAGAAAAACAATGACTGCTGTCAATAGGGAAATTAACATGACAAAACTAATCCCAGCAATTCAGGAACATCCTGTTTTTCCCTCTTATACTTATTGGTGGTTTTATTCTCCTTCAAACATTTTTACATCAAATTAGTGGAAACACCAGTTTATATTTAATCTAGGAGTTTGCTCCTGGTATTCAAGGCTATACCTTGCAATTGCAGTCGGATCATTTAGAAAACATCAATCTGATAATGGAAAAAATCTGATTTTTTAAAATTTTGAGGCCAGCTTCTTTTGGAGGCCATGGAGAAGGAGGGGAGAGCCTTAAAGCCATGCAACCAAGAGATGAGTAGGGCAGTCAGCTGAGAAATGACACAGTGTCAAACCACTCCTCTGCCTGACACAAATAAATAATCTGAACTTCATAGAAGTTCATAGGAACATGAACTAAGTCTAAGGACTAGAATATGTTCTTGTCAAAATTTGAACCTGGATGTGAGGAAGTGGATTCACTGTACAAGTGAATTTTTTATCAGACCGATAGGTTTCCATAAAATGCTTTGAGATTGCTGGAACTGGAATTTTGACACTGATTTTTTTTCTAGGTTCATTGTTTTCTTTGGTTTGATTTGGGTTGGGTTTGGTTTTGGTTTTGCTTTGTTTTGCTTGTCTGTTTTTAAAGAAAGTCTTTAGCTCTTTTAAAACCTAAGTAATATCTCTTGGCTTGACTTTTGTTTTTGTTGCTATTAGGTTTATAGCATTAGACAAAATTAGACTATTTCTCACAGCTCTGTACCTCTTTATAAAGGTCAGTGTTTAGGTATTGAAAATGTTGGAAAGAAGATACATGTGGCATTTTGGGCTATTGATCTGTTTGTAAAGTATCATAGCGGCCTCCAGTGCTTTAATATCCTTAATAGCCCACTTTTAGGGCTGCTGTCAAGGTGGGAAAGAATGTTTTATATCTTTCTTGAGTTTCTCTGTCCTTACCTTCTTCCTGCATTTCAGCACCTGACTTTTCAAAAGCCTTTTTATCTTTGGACTTGGGCTTTCTGTATTCAGGAGTAGTTAGTTGGTCTGTAGCCCTTTTTACTTCATCTCTTGTGCCTCAAAGAATTTAGCACCCTATCAACTATGTTGTTATCCAGTAAACACTGTGAAGAGATGAGATGCTGAAAATAATGTAAAAATTAAATATTCATTGACTTGAAGGTTAATTTGACTAGGAGTGCATGTGTGTAGGAGGAGTATGGTTGCAAGCTCTAGAGTAAGTAGGCTTTCAAATTATATAAGTGACAGGCTGATTTCAGAGCTATCATTTCATCTGACCGACAATGGAAATGGAAATGAATATATGAAAAGAAAAAGTTCTTGTGAATATACTGTCTCACTTATGCTAATAGAGAGAATATGTACAATCCGTGGAGCAAATCCATAACAATGGAGTTAATCCATATTAACATATTATAACTGGGATCAGGGTGAGGGTTCTACTTGTTTGGTCCTTAGCACCTACATTTGGTGTTTCTAAATACCTGGGATGAAAGGTTGAATTTTTGGTTGTTTAACTTCCGTGATAAAGCTGAGAGTGCTGGCTGTAAGTAAGCATCCGAAAGTTACTCACGTTGCCTTCCATTTGGAATTTGCTCTGTAGAAAGGTGCTTCTGTCAGAAATGTAGAACAATATTCTGAGGATGAATTAAAAATTAAAAACACCTGAGACTTTTGCAATACATGGAGACTCCAGCCTCAGGAATGGAAGTGAAAAGCAAAAAGAAATAATCAAAACACAATACCATGTGTTGGCAGATGGATAAAAAGAGTGGCTTCCAAGGCAAAAAAATCTGAAAGCCCAGAGATCTCAAAGGACTAAGTAAGCCTTTACATTTTGGTCTCAGTTCTCCTGGAAGCACTAGCAACTTAGAAATTAAGATACAGTTAGCAGCTTCCCAGCCTGTTCCTGGGGGCAATTCATAGTTGTTTTTAATTACGTCACTGCTGTTGGTCTAAAGAAGTTGGAATTTTTTTCCATTCCCCTGCACTAGCTTTTAGCATATTTACAAAATGTGGTCAGAAAGAAGATTAAAAATAGATCTCCTAATACTGAAATGTACTTGTTACTTTCAGTTTGGAGCTCCCACTTTTGTTTAGTGTTCTGTCTAGGAGACAATTTGATTTGTTTTAAAAGAGCATTGCATTTTATAGGCTATGAGATTTGTGTTCATCTCACAGGCTTGTATTTTCACCACTGACACATCTGACACATAGTTCACTCATCATTGGAAGTAATTGCTTACTTTAAAGTACTGTTTTTCCTAGTATGTGTAAGGTTCCACTTCTCCCCAGAGGTTACCTAAGGCTGCTGAATTCCTGCTCTGTACATTTCCCAGTTTTGTGATGCTTGGGTTAATTAATGGCTGATGTTTTTTCTCAAGCTGGTTCTCTCATATTTTCCATGTTGAGTGCTCCTATGCATGCATCTGAGATGCCCTGCAAATAAAAAATCCTAGCAAAAATTCAGCCGCTTGAAAATTATTTCTCACTCATCATATGAGTTTAGTATTTGTATTATGTTCCCTCTAAAATAAATATTTGAGTTGACCTTAATAAAATCTCATCTTAACTTTCTGCCAGACTGTTAACAGTGAAGTTTGCTTCTGCCTTCCTCTGAATCTGTTTTCTCGTATGCAGACACATGCACTAGCCTTTATTTCCATGTGGTGATTAAACATGCAGGGCATCCTTTCTTTTTTACAAGTGACTCTTTAACAAGAATTTAGAAAGTTAAATGGAATTAAAATTACAATTAACATAGACAATTTAAATTAAAATGACAGTTAACATGAAGAGCAAATAAGCATCACTTGAACTGGAGAAGGACTCTGCATGCTTACTTTTGCCTCAGTGGTGCTGCTGTCAGGATAAAATACAATGGTATAACTTCTCCCCGTTCCTTTTAACTCTTATTTTACTATTCAGTGCAGGAAGGCCCAGTGTTAGTTTCAGGACTTAATGTTCCTAGTCTGGAAAAAACATGAAGAAAGCGGAGTATAACACAGAAATGAAGACTATTCTGAAGGGCAAAAGTCAAGACAATAATCAGTGTTTGAGTAACTCAGTAATAGACACAAACTACAGGGTTACAAGGGCAAGTAATGATAGGAGAGTGGTAATGGATTTAAACTGAAGGACGGTAGGTTTAGATCAGATTTAAGGAGGAAATTCTTTGCTGTGAGGGGGGTGAAGCACTGGACCAGGTTGCCCAGAGAAGCTGTGGGTGCCCCACAGGAAGCGAGGCTGCTGGCACCTGCACCAAGCTCCATTGCAGGGATTGCACGTGCACCAACAATTGCAGTGTCCTGGCACAGGCACAGTTAGTTCTCACTCCAGGGGAAGTCCAAGTCATGTCTAGAATTAATGCACAAACCTGATGGGATACTAACACATATATCACTTGCACTTTGAATTCATACTCAACCTAAATACAGAATATTACATGAAAGTCTTTTAAAAGGGCAAAGGTAATGAAGGAAAAACATCATCTTTTGCTGCTTTTGAACAGAGGTACAGCAACAGACTGTGAGGTTAAAAGTGACACAAATAAGGGCAACGTCAATGGAAGCTTCTGTATAGTCCAGTTCCTGTTTTGCTTAGAAGGAGTATGAATAAGTGAAATGCAGAGATTAAATGGTGCCCAAGCAAAGAAGAGGACCACAGATCATGCTTTAATGTTGGGGGAACAGTGGAGGGAAAATGAGAGCTCCTTATATTTTTAGCATCTGTGTTTCATTTGAATTTTCTAATATAACTTACTCCAGCATCAGAAAATACTATGTATCTGCCTCTTTTTTCCTTGAATCTTTTAGCCAAACTATTAAAAATGGTACCTTACTTTTCTCTATTATTGTGGTTTATTGTGACAGAACCAGTCCATGATAAATCCTCTTGCACTGCTGCAGTATCTGCAAACAGTCTATTGTCTATGTTCCACTGAATGTAGAGGTAAAAAATAATGTTAGCCTCGTGTCTTCCACTGCCAATTATTTCAATACCAACTTAAAATGGATTTTTTGTCTGTTTTGTAAAACGTTTTTCTAGAGAAGAGCATCGGTAATGCATGGAAAGCTTACAGGTTTTGTTGCTTTCCAAGTGGCAGGATAGAACGGACGAATGATCTTTATCCCTGAGATGGAGATTAGGGACTTAGTATTTCTGTTTCCCAGACATATTGACAAGCAGGTAAATACATCTGAAGACACTTTCTTCCTAAATGGTGAACGGTTCACACTGTGCAAAACCTTTGACATGCATTCAGCGCTTTTCCTCAATAATTTTTGTTGCATGCATTTTTTCTGTTAGAATTTTAGCCAAAATTTCCTGGTTTTTATAGTTTATAAGGTATAGTATACGGAACTGAACAAGAAAGGATTTCTCTTCTTCTAGAAAGGGAAATAGTAGAGAATATAGTCTGTATTGTGCATTTGCTTTGTTAAGACACCAGAGGTGTACATGTGTATTTTCTAAGCTAGAAAGATGAACTTTCATAATAAGTGTATCCTAAATAGCATTAAAGAGAGGGATGGCTAGAATGGCCTGTGAGGATACAAAAGAAATGGATGGAAAGGTTTTCAATGAGAAGGAGAAAAAAGAGCTTTTTTTTTTTTGTGTGTGTGAGTGTGAGAGAAATTCTGTGCTGGTGAGAAGAGGGAAAACTACAGCAGAGATTTTCTCCTGGCAAATCTCTTTTTAAATTCGTGGTCTGGAGAAAAAATATGCCTTCTAAGAAGTAATTAATATCTTTTATTAACATCATGTCTCAGAACGAGACACTAATTTTGTTTGAAATTCTCTGCCAGTAGCTAAATTAGCATGATTGAACTGAGAGAGGTGAAAGCCATAATTTGAATGCTTTATTCAGATAATTATTTAAATTACAGAAAAGTGATAGAGGAGGGACTTACATTTTTCTCTATCACAGAATAATCATGTGTCAGAAAAGTATGCAAAACTTGAAAAGAAATGTGTGTGAATTAACAATTTAGAGTTCTTTCCCTGGGGATAAAAAGTACTAGATATAATTCGTGAGGTACTACAGACACAGACAAATAAATACAGGCAAAAGATGTTAAAAAATTCCAATCCTTCACATCTTTTTTATTTTCAATGATGAAGTTGTTTTTAAAAGCCTTTCTGAGTTAAAGTGCATAAAGGAACTTCCAAAGTATCTAAACAAGGGGAAATCTACAAGCCCCACATTTATTTAAGAATTATTAATTTCTATTTCAATAAACTGGAAATTAAATTGAATGTGGAATTCCAAAGTTTATGGCTTGCTATATCCCGTTAGACTGTTTTATTTATTTTTTTTTTAAATTTTGCTTTGCAGAAATGCTCTTTTTAATATCTTTTTGAAGTGCGTAGAAAAAGAGAATTCAAATGAAAACTAAAATGGCAATTAAAACCAGGAATATGTACGGATGGCAAATTCAGGAAATTTTATTGCTGAGGTTTTACAGAGTTGAATTAGTCTGGTTTAGACGTAGAATTTTTCTGTATAACTTTGCATCATACATAAAATGAATGAGACTTTACTTAAAGTTTTAAACCCCTGAAGAATTTCATGCAATTATTATGTCTTGTTGATTTTTTAAAACATTAATGTTTTCTCGTCTCTTGCAATATATATAAATAAAACCCCTCAAGCACCTGCAAGAATCAGTACAGGTGAGTTTCCTTGTGGTTAAGTCACTTGCTTGTGGTTGTGTTAAAAATTCAAGTTTAAAGTAGGTTGAACAATATGGTGAAATTGTCCTAATTTTATTTGCTCCTCATGGGCAGTGTTACAATTCTACCCCTGCCACCACACATGAGAAATACCTATTTCCATTACTAGGTAATTCTATAATCTATTGTCACATATATGCCTACTGTTTAGTTGGCAGTGGCATTTTTGCATTTCCATTCATCATAAGACTGTTGGCAGTTCTCAGTGTCCTGTTTATACAGATCAACGAAAAGCTTGGAATTCTCGTGTTTCAAACTTCAGATGTGTTTTCTAAAGCTTCTTCGTTATCTCCTAGGCTTTGCCCCAGTCAACACCATGGACTTTTCCCAACTGCTGCTAGGTGCCAGTTTAAAATCAGGGAAAGCAGTAAAAAAAAATAGTTCAAATATGTAATCACTGCTTGAGTGTAGCATCACGGTTGCTGGATTATTTGACTTTAAAGCCTTTGTTTTAAAAATACTTTAAAATACTATATGGAAGAATAAAACTGAATAGAGAGATAATCATCCTCTCACATTTTTTAATGCATTCAGCCTTTTGTGTAGTAAAAAGTCATCCTAATTCAATAATTAAAAAACATAAATACTGTCTCTAAATGCTAAATCCACTGAAAATACGCTTAAGAATCCAAGCAAGATGGACCTGGCAAAGTTTGCAGTCCAGGAATCTGGAGAATTCACTGGGTGCTTATGTTTCATTCTCAAATTCAGACACATACACATCTCCTAATCACAAAATATGATTCAAATCTTCAGATGATGTTAGCTGGAATAAGTCTGGCCTTTATGAACTTGTACAGGGCTGAAGATTTACCCTAGGGATGTGTCTACATTGTGCCAGGCTGTGTCATGCAGAACTGCTCAGCTTGGGGAGCAGCAGTCACACTGCTGGGACTTTTTGCTCCTGCTAACACTCCTTGCAGTTTAGCAGAGCTGCTTGGCTCAGAACCCTGGCTGAAGCTGTTCTAACCTTCCAGGGATGGATCTTTTTGGATAGCACTACAGGACGTTCTATAAACATAATTAGTATTTTCATAATGTCCTGTCATGGACAACAAAGAATTTTAGAGCTATATAACAAGACTTGTGCCAAGTCCTTTGCATTACCTGGGGTGCCTTGATTAAAGATACATAATTTAAGTCATGATAGAATGATATTTTCCTGCTGATCAGTCAGTGAAGTAGAAGATGTGAAGCAAATCTTTCACTCAGGAATTTCACTCACTTCTCTGAACTGCATATAACCAGCCAGAGGGATAGTAGAGATTTTATTTTTAATTTGAATGAATGTTGACTTCCCTTTATATTTCAACTTTTCATCCCATCTGCCAGAATATCTTTCAAATTGTTTAAGTTAACTAGAATGACATGAAATCAATTCAATATATACAGGGATTTTTTAATTAGGCAAAACCACACGTTTTCAGTATGTCAAAAAATCTGGTCTAATTTTTTTCCAAAAATTCTAAGTCAAACAAAATGAGAAGGAAAATAATGCCAAGTAAACTCCTCCAACAGTGTTTTTGGGTGATCTTTCTTTAAAAAAATGAATAAAACTAACTAGGAGGAATATTATCTAATCCTGGAACAGAAACAAAAAGAACTCAGGAATAATCAATAACTTTATATAGATGTATTGTGTATGCATATACATCCAGAATTTTTTTTCTTGAAATAATTTTTGCTTTTCACTGACAAATGACACCAAGATGATCCATGGTAGTGTTGTCAGAGTGAGGCAACTCGGGGATTAGCACTGTCAAATACAGAGAGTATATTAGTCACAATTCCTTTCTAGAGAAAATAAAGATGCCAGTTCGATGAAAGGCAAAGCATCTTTTAGCAACTTTCCCCTTTTAACCATCTCAGAATAGAGCACCTAACATGGCCAGCAGCCTCATCAGTGAGTTCATAGTTCCTCATTCTGCTGCTGCAGGCTCTGCTGGAATTCACTGGGTGGGCCAAAGCTCACAGGTTTACCTGGATTTCGACAGCTGTAATTCTGCTACCAGTGCAGGGAACACAGAGAGTGTGGGATTTGAAGAGAGCCCACCAGACACCCCGTGGGCTTGTTCATGTAGCTAAAACTGGGATACGTGGGCTATGCCTATGCCAGTGCAGAACAAGCTGTGCCTGTGTGCTGGCCCCAAGGGCAAGTGTCACAACACAGCTCTCGTCTACACAGCCACATTCTCTTCATTTCCCAAAATAGAGAGGCCTGGACTTCAGTGCCAACTGGGAGCCATCGGTGACCTTTGCTGTCCCCAGCCTATTCCCTGGGAGGGCAGTAATTGGCATTGGCTACAAGTGGGCTGGGCGGCATGGCCACAACAGGAGTGTACTGGGCAACCACACGCCAGGGCTGGGGGCCACGGACTCGTCATGGACATCAAGAGATGTCTGCACACGGGGCCATGCATGGCAGTGCCCAAACGAGCTGAACTAAAGCTGCCCTAAATGTGCTTCACCCAACCTCTCCTCAGAGCCTGAACCTAGGTACAGCCCAGAGCATGGGCAAGAAACTAGCTGAGGTTAAAATAGTATTCACACCAATCCTGTCTTTAAACAATATAATAACAGTTTTTTCACTTCTCCATCCTGCTGTGTTTATTATACAGGAAGGGAAAGTCTAAATCATTTCTCTGTATTTATGAATCCCCAATGTACATTAACATTCAATGCAATAAACTAGAAAATGCCAAATACTATTTTAAAGCTTCTTTTTCCAGAAACACAGGGATCATATTTGGTCCTTTTCCTTGCAGGCACTATAGTCACAAAAAGAATAATGAAGACTACAGGATCATTAATGTATTTAATTTAGAATGATTTTGTGAGTTTTTGCAAGTAGATTTCTAAAATCTTAATATGTTAAAGAGAATTGTCTCAGCTTCTTACTTTAAGGTAAAAGAAAGTGTCTTCATATTAAGGGACTGTTTCTCTAGCTTTGTTTTCTTTTCTGCAAGTTAATGGTAATGTTCAATGTTTTTAGTTTCTTGGAGCTGTAGAAAAGCAAAACTTTTTATTTATAGAGATCTATAAAAGGATCTGATTCATTCTCCGGAAATCAATTATTTGATATAAGTATTAGCATGTTCTTTACCTGCATCACTAAGAATTGTTGCACCGCTTATATGGGAACATATAAGAGTTTATACTAAAAATCTCCCAGAACCTGGGGATAAACAGAAGTTTGGATGTGGTGACCAGTAACCTGATAACAGTGAGTGGACATTGAGTGGGAAGGATGTCGAAGGAGGGAAGTTGAATGCCATCAATTCTTTGAAGCTGAGAAGCTGATTAAAAAAACCACTTGGCATTTATCCTTAGGATCTCTTTGGTTGCAAATTCCCAGAGAAGTGGAGCAAATTCACACACTCTAGTGTTTGCTATGATTAGAGTGGGAAATAGCAGGTTCAGAATCATTAGGATTTGAGGAGATAGTAGTTACTAATACTGCAGCTTCCCAGGCAGGGGAGGAACAATGCTCCAGCTGAACAGAGATCATGTTATATATGGCATAAAGTGCCAGTGGGCTCTGGTTTTCTATATGTAAAATATTAAAACTCCAGTGGAAGGGAACAAATTAGTGGCCAAAGCATTGGGCTGGAATGGATTTGCACACCTCTCCTTATTCCCTGTTACTCAAGCTGTATGGTATCCTGTTTGTTAGTTCGTTTTTATGTCCATTCTGCCAAATTCTCCTGCCACGGTTACACCCACCCGAGCACATTTAGTGCAGTCAATGCAGTTTCTCAGGCTTGACAGCAGGTTAACTTAGTCAGTATGAATTGTCTCAAAAATAACATGACAGAGTCAAGAAAAAGCAAAAGCTCAGAAATGTTGCTGCTGTTTTCTAGGAGAAGGTGATGGAAAAAATTGAGAAGGAGAGGCAGAAAGAATTTGTTGTTCTTCCAACAGCACAGGATAACTTTCTCCACAAATCCTCTGCTGTCTTTACTTTTCCTGTATTATTCAAAGAGCCAAGAACTAGAGTAGAAACAAACAGTAAATTTGAATACTCTCACCCAGTGTGGGTTTTGTCTCATCAGCATGACTTAAAAAGCACTGAAAAGTTTTAATTTCTGTATATTAGCAAGTGCTTTGCAGAATCTGAAGCCTCACACACAGAGGCACCTATACATGTGAAGCACCACTCATGAACTGGTAGGCTTTTCTCTTTCGACTTATTGGGAAGGATTACATCTCAAGAACACGAATAGTTGAGAGCTGCAAAGTGTTTTTGAAGCATTTGAGCAATTTTGCATGGTTTCTGCTAATGGCACAACCCAATACCCACTAAAGTAGGAGAGAGAAGCAGAGATACTCAGGGCCAAGCCACAGATATGATCTGATTGATCATGTTTAGCAAAAACATTCATTTTCCACATTAGCAGCATTGACTAACCAGTAGGCAGGGCCCAGAGAACTATTTACATTACATCAACCACGATTGCTAAAGACCTTTGGAAACGTACTGCAGCAGTTTTCCCTAATGTCAGTAAATCCTTGAGAATAAGTGACTCAGATATCAAAGGTAATTTGAGCATGTCATTCACATACCAGTCCACACAGGTATGCCAGAAGCCAAACACCTCCAAAGGTTTTCAATTTAGAGACATTTAAATGTACTCAGCGTAAACATTGCCTAAACTACTCTGAAACCAAAAAAACAGCAAAAGCACCTGGGAAAAAAAATGAGCTTCCTATGAATAAAGGATAGAATTACCTAAAGGACCCAGGTCAATCTAAACTTTGAGTTACAGTTATAATGCTGATTGCTTGCCACAATAGGGCAGCTGTGCCAAGAAAACTGCTGATAGAGGATCAAATCTGATACATGCAATAGCCACTTATAAGAGTGTATGTGTAATATGAAGTGATGAGAATTTATGTTTAGTAACAAAATTATCCCTGTGAAATTCGAAGTCTGTCCAAACACACTGTGCTCCATAAACATATGAACAGTGAATAATTTAAAGGACAAAAAAAAAAATCATTATCCATAGTCTGAGGCAGAAAAAATATTCCTTCTTACTCCTTTTCTCGTAGTCAGAGACATAGCTATTGAAAATGCCCTCTCATTAAAAAAATATAAAAAGAGAGGTAAAATAGCTCAGGCATATAAAATGTATCTTTTAAAAAATCTTTGCCAAGCCCATCAACAGAACTGCCTGTAGATATCATCATTGAAAACTGAGGCAGATATCCCTACTGCAGGAAATTTCTATAAAAATTATTATGAGGATATGTATAGGGTATGTATAGCTGTTCAAATATTTTAGCTGCCCACTTCACTATGAATCCTGCTTCAGGCACTTCCAAACTGCAAAAATATTACAATATAATCTCAGAAACTTTTTTTTAATGAACCAGCTGGCTTTCTTGAAACCAAACCAAATCCTTGTATGCTTATATCTCCTCTTAATATATATATCCCCAATTTCATGGAAGAAAATTATCACTGTGATGGTTTACAGCTGAGTGGTCATATTATTACAGACACTGAACTGAAAAAAGCAACCCTGCAAAATGCAGTAATTATGCCTGTGAACATCAGGAACAGCTCATGGAGGGTCAGGGTTTAGTGCTGTGAGACTGGGATGTGACCAAGCCATGAGACAGACTCTATATGCTCCCAGTTTCCAAATTCTTGCCGTCTCACAAATACTGTTACAACTACTGAGCCTTGACACCATAATTTGAAATAGGTTTGTTCCCATTTCCATTGATGACCCAGTAAGAATGGCTTGAAAAGAGATGTACTTGGACCAAACAGTTTTCTGAAGAGAAGAATGCCTGTGGGAATGATTTACATTAAAAAAGAAACATTTTACTGACAGCCCTAAGTAAATGAGCAATCCTTTCTGAATTCTGGGAGACTGAAATTTTATCCAGCTCTCTGAGTTGGGTGTCTGTTATGAAATGGTGTATTTCTGCTCAAGGAAATTGTGTTTATTTTACATTGCTACATTCAGCAAACCCACTAAGAATGGTTTGTACATTTTCAAAGAGGGCCACAGATTTTTAGTTCCATGTCATAAATAGTCTTTGAAATATAAGAGAATACAGATAACAAGGGGACACCAGAGATAACCATTCTCTTTCAGACTGTACCTCATCTTCTCTGCAAGAGCACAAGCAGAGGAATTTCTAATGCACTGAAAAGACTTCAAAGCATGAGTCCCATTAATATTTTTTATTATGTTGTGGTGAAAATGTCACCCCATACTTAGAAGACTTACCCTTACTCCTTCAGCTTGAGCACTTCTACAGAGCAGGCACCATCCAGGACTGTGGGGAACCTGAGGCAAAAGTTGCTGCCCCTGTGGCAGACCTTAGAAGGACATTCACAGCACACTGTGACACTGTGTGATAGAACAGGACCAGATTAAGTGTGGAACACTTCATCCATCGCTCATCAATTAGCTGCAGCTGTTGTTGAAAATGTCAACAAAGCAGTGAAAACAATATGATTTATAGATTGCACTATAGATTGCAATGTCTGGATTGTAACAGGCAGAATTCAGTATGTGTCTGTTTCAAGAACACTCTTGAATCCTAAATTAATTGTCAACGTACTTTTCTTATCCATTGTAAAGTAAATAGGAAGGTTTAACGAGTATTGAAAACCAAAATCATTCCTAGGAAATCAACAGAAACTAAGTGAGAGGATTTTTTACTGATGGAGTTTAAATAATTATCAGTGGAGCTGTTCTGTGAAACACTTAACAGGATAAACCACTGTCAAACAATTACGCAGTACTCTCAGCACTGAGAAACATAGATGGTATTTGCAGGTAGCTAGTTAGTGTAGGAGAGCAAATGAGCAATAAACCGCAGAAGGCAACCAGTTCATCTGCAAGAATACAAGAAGATAAATGTCCTTTACAGGAGAAGTTCACTTGTGAGTCTTTATAGCCTGGAATGTTAAGCATCATTTGCTGTCATCAATAAAAAACTGCTTTCCAAAGCAGTGATAACTGCTGTAAGCTGTTCTCATTTGTAGTTGAAATGAAGAATTCACAATGGCATTTCAGGCTCTTTTCCCTTCCTTTCTCATGCTACTCCTTTTAAAATCAGTTTATCTCACAATTTTTTCAGGTTTTGTTTTATTTTGGTTTGGTTTTTAATTAGCTGAAGATGGTTTTAATTTTGAAAGTGCTGAAGGCCACCAGGAGAAAGTTAAAAGAATAACTACAGTTTTCAGGCTATTAAATAATTCAAAACCGTTGGCTTTTCCACTCTGACTTTTGAAGCTTTCCTACAGTTTCCACTACAAAGAAACTGTGTTTCTGAAACTCAGCTCTTGACCCAGGGTCAGCGTGTGATGAAAGGTCTCTGTGATGGTGGTGGGTTGGCCCAGTTATCAGCCGAGCACCCACACAGCTCTTTACTCACTTTCCCCTGCCCTGCAGGATGAAAGAGAAAGGGCAGAGAACAGGGGTGAGAAAACTCAAGGGTCAGAACAAAGACAGGCAACTCCCTAACCAAGTACTGCTGTGTGAAAACCAGACTGGATTGGAAGAACTTAATATTTAATTATCATTTTGGTAATGGGAAACAAACAAACAAAAGACAAACATCTAAAACAGCTATCATTCCTCTTTGCCAGGCTCAGCTTCAGACTGCCCTCCTCATCCCTCTTCACCACTGCAGTTATGCTCAGTGCCTTCAGGGAGGCAATGGGAGAAGGTGGTCACAGATGTAGCTGTTTCTTTCTGCAGCTCCTGCTTTTTTATGCTTTTCCTGTGCTCCAGAGTGGATCCTCAGCAGATTTCAGTCCCTTTGGTGGTGTGCCTGCCCAGCCATGGAGCACCTCCTTCTCCTCTAACTGTGGTGTTCTTTTTGTTGTTTATCGTTATTTTTGTTCATTCCTCCTTTTGCTGCTCCCCCATTCCCTCCTCTGCTCTGTCCCCCATCAGTATTTTCTGGTCTTAAGGATGTTTTTACAGAAGTGCCACCAGTTTGGTCGAAGGGCTCTGCTGTGTCCTGTGGTGGCCCTGCTGCAGAGCCATCTGGAACTGGCTGTGCCCAGCGCAGGGTGGAGATACTCCCAGGTCCAGACAGGCAGCTTTCATCATAGCAAAGCTCCAGGAAGTGAAATAGTTCACAGATAAAAAGTGCTAAATGCTGCGCTCAAGAATGGGTACAATGCAATACACCTTCCCCGTATCCAAAAGCAAATAATGGTATGCAAGCTCTAACAGGGAACCTAAATTTCATATCAGCCCTGATTTGATGGGGGTGTCCAAGCTCACTCTTTTTGCTGTGTGGCACCAGCCAGGTCAGCTAACTTTGAATGGAAGAGTTGTAAATCTGTTTTCTGTGACAAAAATATGGCAGAAGGCCAGGAAACTGTAGCACACAAGGGATGCTAGCCAAATTTAGAAGAGAAAAGAAGAATTCGGGAAACAGGGGTATTACTCCCTCACACTACTTATCCTACATTGACTGATTTGAATTGCTTCCCTTCTGTTTTAGGCAAGCACAAAATTAATTTAGGGGAATGGAATAGGCTTTTACAAATATTTTTCAAATTATCAATATTCTTGAAAAAATGTGTTGGCTTAAGAGGATGAAAAGAGCAACAGAAATCTCAAGAGCATTGCCATGTCCAGCCACTGCTAAAAGTTACATATCTATTGTGTTATAAGAACCTATGATTGCCCTTTTGCATGTAAACCATTTAAGCAGTGCATAACTAAAGGGATAGCAATTTCAATAATAATAATGTAATTGCTCTTTGACTAATTGTGTGCATATTGTATTAAATTCAAAAGCTTTGACTTTGTCTTACAGCAGCATCAGAAAATGTTTTGATTCTACAAAGCACAGTTGAAGACTTTCATCAGCCTACAGCCTTCAGGCACATAGGTCTCTTTCCAAAAATAGGTTAACTCCTTCTACCAAATGGAGAACACGTAAATCAAAACTCTTCAGTGTATATGTCTGCTATGTATATTGTGTAGCACAGAGAGTACTGCAATTAGTCATCCCTTCCCAGTGGTAATTACTGGAAAAAGTTTAGGCTTCAGGAACAGTGTGTCTCTTCTCAAAACCTATCAATCATTTTTTTAAATTTGCGGATTATATAAAACATTCTCTGTGCTCACAGTCTGTTAAATCTTATTGTTACATCTAGCCTGAGGACCTCAGTTCACTGGCATTTTAGCAGTGCAGGGGGATTTAAAATTTATATGTGAAGTTGCTAACTTTATTAGCAGCTATAGTCTTCTTATGTTTTTCCGTTTCTTTTATTTCAGGAGCTGAACATCAGAGTTAAGTAAGTCATTAGCATCCCTGTTAAGTAATATTTGATAAAGCAGACTTCCCCAGGCAAACATTTCAATTTTAAGCTCATTATTTTATGCAGTTTTAAATCTTTAAATAAGTAACTTTTACAGAAGAGATATTACGTGGAGAGTTAAACCAGTCAACAAGCTTGCAGAGTTTTATTTCTTAACACATAAACACTTTTGCTGCTGTTCTACAACTGTTGGCTGTTAATGTATTCATGTTTGCTTTTGAACAGAACAAAACACTGCTTACCCTCTCAAAGCATAGAAATCATAAATTATACTGTGGGGCAGTCATGGTAGTAAAGATAGCACTAGCTTCTGGTGACTGCAGCGAATTGGAAAGGATGTGGTGGCAAAAAACCCAAAGATTGTGTTAGCCTTGATGACAGAAGCCAGAAAAATTGAAGGTGTAATTCCTCCTTCGAATGTATGGTTCAAAGCAGCAGGCAAACAGCTGTTCATATGAAACTTTCAGCCTCTATCAATCCATTAATTTACTGTAAGAACACAAGGCGCCTGGAATGAAACAACCTGAAAACCTCTTTGTTTCTATTTATCAGGGACGTTGAAAGGTCTAATTAATGAACAGTAAACAGACGTTTTAGTTATTGATCACAATAGTAGCAATGTGTGTGCATGATGACAAAAACAATATGCACCATAGTGCAAGGTGAAAAAGGGAATTTTTAAAAGAAAGTAATATTTAACTTTATGAGAGAAGTTACTGTCGACAATGTATTGGGTTTGAAATAAGTCCCCATGTATAATGATCAAGGATTACACATAAAATAACACAGGTAAAGTAAAACTGTGTGCCACATGAATCATCTGTACAGAATGATGTTGAGACCACTGAGATTAGCTAGCAGATGTAACAGCACACTTTTCGATTGTTCTCAGTCATGGGATTGTCAGTCTAGAAAGAGCTGGTCTCAGGATATTCCAGTATCGGGACATCACCTCAATACCCTTCAATTTCCACAACCACGGCCAGTATTCTGCAGCTGTATTAGATGCACATTGTATGACCTTTGTGGGTGTGTGTGAGGTAGGGAGGGAAAGGGAGGCCTGTACTGCACAGGACAGGAAATCCCACTGACAACATAAACTAACTATTCTGTTACTTTGTGTCACTGTGCAATGGGTATAAAAGAAAATGCAGTAAATCATGTAGTTTTTATGTGATCTCATTAAATGAGCCATAGGAGCCATGATGACAGGAAGCAGCAGAGCAGCATGCTGCACTTTCTTGGTTAGCAGGACTTGCTGATAGTCTTTTCCCTACCCTTTCCACGCATTTTTCTGAACACTAACTTATTGTAATGAAGATCTGCACAGACAATTATACCATAGCCATAGCAAGGAGAAATCCTCAATAGTCATAAACCCAGGTCTTTGCACTAAAGTCTTTCTCATTGCATTCAAAATAAAATCCAACAATATGCTTGTAGAGAGGAAGATATGTGCACTCTTCTATCAGGAGGCAGTTTTTAAATATGGCAATGACATTTCCAGAATTTTGCTATAAAAAGCAATAAGCCAGAGTGGAAGTACCTCAAACCTCGTATTCAGCAACTTGCAGTAGACTCAGAATACTGTTATTTCATATCTTGTATAGTGAATTATTTCCAGTCTTACTGTAGCTATTGTTGCCATGGTTCCCTATGTTGGAATACATGTTTATCTGCATATTCCCTTTTACTGAGGTTACCTCATCTGACAGTGAAATGAAAGGAGATGCATCTTTGAAATCTTCATGCTCCAGGATCAGAAAGTCGACAATCTGCTGATGTAAAGTACTTCAGAATAATGACCACAAATACACTACCAGGTAGTCTAAAAGAGTGATGTAGGATGTATCTTAGTTTTGCAATGGAATGTTTTGTGAGTGCATTGGCTCAGCTCTGAACAAGCTGGTTCATTTTTATAGCACAGAAAGTGCATCTCTGTAATAAAACTTGGTGCTAGACAAAGACCTTTCAGCTCAGTCCATGCCAGTTAGCACAGGTTCCAGAAACAGCATTGTCTCCTGTTCTGCTTGGGCAGTCTCTTTGTCCTGACTCAAAGTAGCTTTCAGTGCTGGAGTGCATTCTGAGATACTGGCTTGCATCCTGAAACTAGCAGAATTGTGTCAGCACAACTCTGCCCCACCACCAGTAAATTCAGCTGCTACTATTGCCTTACTGCTTTCAGCAGACAAACCAGTTCATATGGAGTCCCCTGGGTAGCTTCACAGTAATCCTTGGAGCAGTACTGAATGTGTTCACTGACCACGAGCATGGTCACTGACAAGAGCAAACCAAAGCCTGCATTAGGACAGTCCTTTATTGAAAAAGAGAGCTGTAAAGAACACAACATCAGTCAGGGTTCAGGATCCGCTCTTCAGTGAATACTTTCGCCAACAAAGTACAAGGTTGCTTCTCTTACCTGTGTTCTACATGCTGTAAGAAGAGATGTACTTGGTACAGAGATACAAATGCTCATGGGTCCCATGGACACTATCCCCCAGACAAACAGCTCTCCTGAAAGAGGCTAGGGATGGCCATGAATACACTTCAGCTGAGCGAGGTTCCCTTGCAAATTTCAAGTAAAAACAAAACAAAAACCCACAAAAACAAAAACAACAGAAAAACAACAAACAAAAAATAAAACAACAACAAAAAAAAAAAAAAGAAAGAGGGAATGGAAGAAAACAAGAAATGTACTTATTTAGTTCCCAGTGTCTCCCCTCCTCAGTGGCTCAGTTGTACTAGGCACTGCTGCGTGAGGCAGGAGGCAGGTCTCCCTCACAGAGCTCCACAAGGACTGACCTTGGAGTTTACTCTCTTATGCCCATGGTGAATACTGCATAAAGCCCCAGCATAGCACAAAAAGTGCAATAAACCCCGACTCAGCTAGACCTCTAGGAGAGGGATTTTTTGTACTCCTCCTGCCCCCTATGGTCAAGTAAAAGCCAGTCAAAAATTCTCTCTCCTGGCTTTTGCGATATGGGAGAGTTTTCAACCCGATCCCTTCCTCTTGCTTTTCCATGCAGCACTGACCTAAGCATGCTCAGTGCAGCAGAGTCACGCAGAGCAAACAATGTTTTGTTGGGGCAGAATTCAGCCATGTTTATTTACATAGCTAGACTAATCACTGCAACCTTCTGATGGTCACCATGTGTCTGGCAAGCTTCAGCTGCGGTGTTCTGGGAAGCTATGGCCTTGCTTTCTCCCATGCATTCCCCTATGCAGCCCCAAAGGAGAGAGGGAGCACTGGGAGACAATGAAAACCCAGCTTCTATATCTACATGTTAGAACAGCTGAACTTTTGCTCCCTCCTTATTCTTCCTGTCCACATCCTGCAAATCCGACAGCTTGAGACTGTTCTTTGTACGGAATACATTCTGAGGTGAAACATTCATAAGAGCTAGTGCTGCATGCATTTTCACATGAACTATCGCACTTAGAAACAAATGCTATTTAAAGTGGTTTGTCCCAGGAGTCTCTCTCAGTTAGCACAATGCACTTTCCCAGAAGGGGTTCAATTCCAGGTCTTGAACTTGTCCCACGCTCCCAGACCTCGTGGGCCAAAGAGAGTGGCAGAGTCATTAAGCCCCAACCCTAGCTGAGAGCTGGTGCTCTGATCACTCAATTCTTAGCCATTCAGAAATGAAGTCTGTATATCCAAAGGGGGACTCTAACTTAGCTTTTGTCAATCAGAAGCCCTGCAACCTCAAGGAGAGGAAGTGGTGCTCTAACCACTCCTGGGAAAGAAAACAACTGTCCATTGCACTTTTTGCCTTCCCAAAGAAAACCTCTAAGGAGATCCGTAATTACAAGCAGGGGGAAATTTGAAAGAGCAAACTGAAAACTACGAAGATTTTTTCTATTCTTACTAGCTTTTGCTGTAAAGCCATCTAGAAACCTGAAGGACTTCAGCAAAGACTTGATTTATCTTTTTGTGGTGCTAAAAATCTGTCTTTTGTGAAGAGTGTCCAGTTTGGAACGATATAGGCACTGAAGTTGATAGGAAATGTAAGGGACATACAGAGAAGGGTGCCTTGGAAGAGACAACCCTTTGTTTTGAATATTCTCCTCTCTCCTCCTGTATTCTAAAATTATCTGGCAAACAATGCAGATGATGTACAGCTGTCTGTTTCCTTTCAAACCAGTGATGCTGCACTGATTGGCACCTCTGGGGAAACCCATGAAAGTAGTGGCAACCTAATAACTGCAATCATCTGCTTCAGGCTCAAGAAAATTTATCATCTTTTCAGTCTGGCTTCAGAAAGTATTGCTATGATTTTCCTCTGTTCAGAAATGAGGATTGAGGAACAAGAGCTCAATTTTGGTATTATTATTTGTATTTAACATGCAAGATAGAAGCCATGGGTTCTCAGGAAACACTTCTGTTAATGTTCTGAGGAAAGAGGCCAGAATCACCCTCATTGCCCTTTCCCTGTTTATGTGCTACTGGGTTTCCCAAACATCCATTACAAAGAACAAAAGCTGGAGTTTTGATTGCTGTCTGGGAATTTCAGAACATGGACCAGAATTAAACCTGATACCGTGCGGCTTCCATGCATTCAAAGATAATTGATACAGAAAAAGGCTATTACCATGCATCCCTGGCAGAATTTCCATTTCATCTGTTCCATTGTTCATGTATGCACAAATACCTGTCTGCAGAAAAAATAGACTTAATTTTGAGATCAGATACAGACAGGTTCTTGCAAAATCAATTTTAACACTAGAAGGAACCTTAATAATCTCAGACGTAATCTTCTGCATGCAAGCAGTAGGGTTGGCAGACAGCAGATCTGTGCATTTTCTGCTTCTAGCAGATATTCAAGGTTGATACAAGAAGTACTTCAAGAAAATGAGAATCATTAAGAGACATCTTTTGACAGATAAATGGAGCAGGCACATTGCCATCTCTTTAACAGCTGTCCGATGTTTTTGGCTCTCTGTTGCAGCAGACCATGACTAACTGCAATCAGTTCATGTATTGATACTTATAGACTGGCAATTTAATTTGGGCGAAGCACTGATCCTTATCCCAGTGTTTCAGTAGCCAGTCATCTACTTTTGATAAACTGAGGAGGAATTTGTGACTAAATGCATGATTTTTTTTTTTTAAGTTTCAGATCAATGCTCCCTAATTATCCCTTAATTCCAAGATTTTTATACAGTACGAGAGTTTGCAACATCTTGTTAACAATTTTGGAGCTGAAGTCCAGCATCTGTTCTCAGATGGAAGGCCTTGTATATCTCCTCTGGTAATGGAGATTGGCCAAGAGATCCTGGGTAATAGCCCTGAAACTGAGGGCAGCAGAATTGCCTGAGTGTGATGACCCAGCTGGGCTGTTTAGCTTTAATCATGCAGAGGGTAAAACTGATGTGCTTCAAGCTCAAGCATTATATTGCTTCAGGGCATTTATTTGTGGGGGAACAGTCATAAGCAAACACATTTGATACTCAATCAATGATCTTTTCATTTTGATGCCTCCCCACCTGCTAAAGGAGACAGCCCTCAGGGCATAGGGAATGAAATGGGGTCACTGAACTATGGTTTAAAACCTTTCAGCAGATTGAAAACAGTTTTCCAATATTAGCAATTAATTTAATCTCTGCCTACAGAGGTTTTCTGGGCTAGTACTCAGGACAAACCTCTATTGGTATGAGAAGATAAGAGAACATATGAGAAAGATTGTTCCTGTTTAGCCTTCTGAAAGATTAGCAGTATCAACCGCGATTTATGCTCTTGTAATTTCCATTTGCAGCCTTTAGTTTAACCTCTTCAGATCTCTGCTATAACACTAGAGGTGCTTATAAACCTGATAGAGCAGTTTTTTAGAATATGGAGTTAGAGAGGAGTTAAACTGGGCTCTAGGTACAAAGAATCTGTTTATTATTCTTATTTCAGTGAGACACAAATTTCAGGAGATATATTTCAGAGTATATATTCCAGGATTTAATTCATCCCTTGGGTCTCAAAAATGCTCTGATTTACACCCCACATAATCTCACTAAATCAGTGCTCCTACTCCACTCCCTATCTCTAGCTACCAGTTAATACTGTGCTTATTCTTGTATCATCACTCCCCCTCAAGGCTGTGTAAACCCTCTTGTTAATCAGAATAGAGATGGTGTATGTTCCTGATGGGCAGAAAAATGGAAGAAATGAATACCAACCCTGACACCAGGACCTTACTGACAACGTGTGGCCCCATTGTTACACACAGCTGCTGACAGCACATGTGTGTGCTGAAGGGCACAACACAACTCTCACTACACAAAAGCGAGCAGGAGACTTCACATGCAGTAATTATGCTTTCCACTGTCATCTCCCTTGTGATCTCTCCCTTTCTAAAATAGCCATGTAAGACATTCTGTGAAAGTTTGTCCACTTACCCTCAGAGAAGTAACACCATACCTGCACTTTGATGTCTGAAAGAAGCCGCCTGCCCTTTTAGCAAAGCAGAGGGATTGGAATGCCAAGCAAACCACTTCTCCTGCTGAAGTAATTTTGCTTTTCCCGTGTCACTAAGAGACACAGCAAAGAGTGAATGGTGTTTCTTCTGTTTCAGAAAAACCTTGATTTGTGTCCATGTATTTAAACAAAAATAAAAATTGCTTGGTATATGTGCCAGCATGTGACACTATTACTTGCTGTAGAGTCATGAAAAATTAGTGCAGCATGTATTGATTAAGAATGTCTTTCTTTCCTAGGATCCAGAAGGCAATACTTCACTGAAACATTGATTCAAAATAAAAATATCACATAGAGCTTGTCTCCGGCATGGTACATTGCACAGCCATTTAAAATGAAGAAAGGAAGAAAGGCCACATCAAAGGGAATGCAAGTTGTGTTTAGTTTGGTTAAACAGACAAACTCTCCAGGCCAGGAACCGTCTTCTTACGTGTCAGTGTAGTGCCTTACTAAAGCTATTACCCACTGTGTCAGTGTAGTGCCTTACTAAAGCTATTACCCACTGTTAGACCCTTTAACAACACCAACACTCAGGATTTTGGGAGTTAAGGGAAAGGCTGAGGCCCTTAATTGATTTTCATTGGCATATCTTATTTCCTCTGACTTTTGTTTATACCCTTTGCATCTCACTGTACTTAAAATACAAGCAAACCCTACTGCGAGTTACATTAGAGAGACTATGCTATTAAGGAATACCATTTTCTAATATTTGTTAGGAGGATTGTTGTGGCACACAGCCCTTTCAGTCGTGTCCATGGAGAAACGTAAGAGAGGACTAGAATAGCAAAACAATTGCATGTGATATTTTAATGAAAAATCTCCAAAGAGGCCCAGTTTGCAATATAATTTGAACTACTGTATTTCAAAATAGAAAATTACCTGCCTAATAAAAATATCACAGTTCTTATATGAGTAGCCACTTACTGCCTTTTGTTCTATTAACAATATCTACACCAAAAGCTGTGCATCCCTGCAGGTACAGCTGAAATATTAATTTCATAATTATAACATTTGTGGTCTTTAACCAGTGACTTCATGCAAAAAAAAAAACAAAAAAAACCAAACAAGCTTACAAAGGATTTTTGGAGTTGTCTGTGCGTCCCAGCAAAGTGGAAGTCCTGCTGCACACAGTACCTGCCCTGATATTGGATGGGAGTAGACTGGCTTTGAGCTATATAAGCAGTAAAGGGGAAGGCATTGGCAAGATTTAGGGATAGAACTAAAATCTTTTGACCAGCTAACAGAGTTGAAAAGGAGCAAAAATGTTTTCTGGCAGAAAACCGCTTCTAGAGGTTTTATAGCTCTTCACTCTGAGAGTCCATCTATTTTTTCCCAGTGCATTACCTGAGTCTGTTGAGTGACCCACTTGTGAGCTTACCATCTAAATCCTGCCCTCTTTCATATTCCATTTTTTTCTTGCACACTTCTCTTACCAGCCAGTTCAAAAGCATGCAGTAGTAACCCTCTTTTCCCATTTCAACTATTGCTTCCCTGCTGTGGGTATTTAGGCATTGGAACAGATGAATGCTAAAATGTTAAATGTTAAAATTTATCTCCTAGCAAATTTTCTACAATTGCTTACTTTCCCCTCTTCCACAAACTGAAGGTATGCTTAAATACGTCCTGACTACGATCTTCTGAATGTTTTACTCTATTTTAATGAGGGACAAGCCGTGCACTAAGTAGCAGAGGGTTAATCTCAGGACCTTTTTATGGCTCAAGTGATCTCATCTTAAAAGTACACAAGTTACAAAAGACAATAATTAGACATTAAACAGTTATGAATGTAGAGGATGGTCTGTTGTATAAAAAGAATACAGAATTAGTTTGATAGTTCTTATCTTTGCATTTGCAGTATTTTCTGTGATAATAAGATTGCCTGTCCAATGAGAAAGTTTATCCATATTCTAGTAATTTGTTTCTCATTACCTTGAAATTTAAACAGTCACTTGATAAATGCTAAATTGTGCACTTACATGGTAATGTTCTCATTTTATTGTTCTGCTAAATTTGCATTCCAAACAATAAGTATCTTTTAGTGCTGCCTAAGTTAGCCTCAGACAAGTGATTTTTTTTCTACCAGGAATGGCAGCTTTGCATTTGACAGTTGGCACTGTCATTTTTTTCATTATTGGATCAAACCTAATTTAAATCACATAGATTCCATCTGTCAGAGGTTTTTTTTTTTAGAATTGAATAGCTTACTATTTGTCACCCATTATTAACATGTTAGGGAGGCTGTGGAACTCTTTTCAATTTAAAGAGGTAATTTTACTGTGCATAGCTCCCACAAACACAGCGCCCTTGTCCTTTTCTAAAGAAAAGTCACCTCAATCATTTGGGAATACTGTTTTTCTGCATTTGATGTATAAACACTTGCCTGAATACTGAATTTAGTTAATCTTCAGTAACAACAATAAATAGGAAATGTTTCAATCAGAAAGTTTTCTAAAAGCTACAAAGAAGCTTCTTACTGACTGTGATGTCCTGTGTGGTCAGGTCGGTGATACGTCTAAACGGGCATTACACAGTGAATCCTTTTGAACTGCTCTTCATAAGGAGAAATCCTTTGAATGGAAGTGATTATTAAATCCATCCTACAACACACTTATTTTGAAGTTTCTCTATTTGGGTATGAGGTACTAAAACAGGAACAGATATCCTGTAATTTAAACTTGCTGATGCTTATAGCAGCTTTTCCTTCCCATTAAAACTTCTGTCCTGCGCTACCCAAAACACAGTCCTTTTCCCTTTCTCACTCTAAAATCGCAGTACTGAGACTTCATGATATGTGGGCTTTTCACTAAATAAGATCAGAGCTTTCAAACCTTTAGAGACAAGTCTGCCTTCCTTTCAGACTATGTGGAAGAGTTTGGCTTACGTGGATGTGCATGATCTAACATGATGTGAGCATCAGGTTCCTGTTGGATTGACTGTTATTTTGGGCAGGTAATTTAATATCACCAAACACAGTTTTTCTAATTTCAGAGTTTGTATCCATCAGCCCCCTTCCTTAAGCTGTGGGAAGGTCACTGCCAGTGGAAGCTCTGTAGGAACCCATTTATTTGGGGCAATAGACAAGGATCTGGGACTAAGATGACAGTGCAAAGGCAGTGGCCTGGCAAGAGTTATATTGAGTGGTGTTGCCACTATCTGTCAGACTGTGTTGAACTCTTCACCTCAGAACTGTTGGCAATTCCAAAAATTGGTGGTGTTTGTTTGGCTAAACAGAAAAAGAAAAAAATGCAACTTACAAGAAAAATCTCCACCTGTGTTTCACATCTCACTATTAAGTTCAGAGACAAAGAACACCTCAGAAAATACCAAATTTCACATGACACAGTGGCATAATATTTGATCCTTAACAACAGTTTGCCTACTCTTTTGTTATTCAGAATGCATGTGAAAAGAACAAAGAAATACACAGATAACGTTAGCCTGTTAATATTAACTTCTCTCACAGAGCAGTAATTCAGGAATTGCTTGATTGATGTGGGTCTCAGCAATAAAGACTTTGTGTTAGTGAGATAAGAAAATGACCGATCTATCCAAATTGTCCTCCCTGCCTTTAATATGCTGTATAAGGGATGCAATACAAAATTCCCTTCAGAGTCCTTATGTGATTATTTGTACAGAACCAGTGACATATTAGAGGTTTTATCCTAACATAAGCGTGATTTCAGATGCATTTCTTTCTGAGAAATTTCGAGTAGGTTTTATCGTAACAGTGAGAAATGTGAAAGACCTGTAAGGAGACCATGTCAATAAAGGGTTCAGTCACCAGATATGCTAGATATTTTTCTGTGCTTTCTGCCAGAATATTCAATGCTTTGCACTGTAATTCAGCTTTCCCTTTAAAACCAAACACAAATATCGCTTGCAACTCTTGTCAAACCCCACATAAATACTGCTTTGCCCTTCTGCTGTGCCTCCCAGATCAAAAGCATCTGCAAGTATTTTGTAAATATTTTTCCAGCCCCCTTGGAGGCTAGCTAATTAAATTGCATGGCTTTGGAAATGTATGCAGAAACAGACTCTGAAGTTGAATAATGTGCCAGAGAAAAGGGCAGAAGTCTGCATCTTAGTTAAGAACAAAGTTAAGAAGCCAAACCATGCAGCTACTAGCCATCCATTTTGAGTTATGTGAATTCCTCTCATCTTCTTTTAATTAGAGCTATTTTTTTGACCATATACACATGATAGTATAGTGAAACCTGATGGTTTATCTTCCTGAATGTGCATAATTTAGAAGATTTTTATCCTTTATGCCTACATTAACATAATTTCTTGGTATGGCTCCTTGGTGAAATGATTTTTACACTCACTGTTCTGACTGCAGAACAGTGGATGCAGTCCCTAATGGTGGCTTTGGAGGAAAAAGCTGCTTTGTCCTTTTAGAAATCATGATCTCCCAACTGAGCTCCTGCGACTGGATTGATTTATAATTGAGGCAATTCTGATTTTACACCAGAATTCCAGTTTTACACCAGCTTTGCAAGTTTGCTGTCTTACAGGAGGGTGCTTCACACTTAGAAAGGAATTAATTTCATGCAGCAAACTCCTTTCCCTGACAATCACATGGGACTAGCAGTGTTGAACTGGTGGCTTTCCTGTGAGCAGGGAGCAGCTTGAGTGCCTGGGATGCTTTCCCGAGGACTGTCCTGGGAAGCACCAGCCACACTTCTGCATCACTGGGGACACTAAGCAGAGGAGGTCTCTCATAATCCTATTGCAGGGAGACTTGGATGACTTTTGGCTTTTGCTAGCTCGCTCACAGCCCCTGAGAGAGCAGCTGGCACAGCTTTCATCGCTGGATCTGGCAGGACTTGTGCTCCAGTGATGAAGCCAGGACACTGGTAACAAAATACTCTTTGCCAGCTTTGCTCCACAGGGAAGGAAGCAGATTCATCCTGCTCAGAGATAGCAACCCAGCATTTTATGTGGCAACTAGAGCTATTCTAAGCACAGAGGCTGTCAGATTGCAAATATTTAGATGAGGCAGCACAAGAAATATAATGTGAAAGAATCCTACTGCTTTCTTATTAACACAGTATTCATCACCATCTGAACTCTAGCTTAAGCTCAGGCACCAGTTGGCCATTGTGTTAATCATTTTTATGTCAGCTCCAGTCACAGAAAAAAAGGAGTTAAATAACTCAGTTTACAGCTACTAAAAATAAACTTGCAGACTTGCTGGATTCCTCCACATTAAAATGTAAACAACTGTCAGGTCTTCTGGAAAAGCTAGTTTTGCCCTGCTAGTGACTTCCCCAGGAGAATTTCTGTGTTTTTTAAAAGTTTTATGCTGAAGATTTGTTTCCATAATTGGGACTGGCCAGTTTTCTCTCAGAAAAATGAAAACTGAACTCTTTCCAATTAAAACAATTGCTACTAGAACTTTGGCACACAGACCATGTAGAGAACGGTGTGAGCTGCTTCAGTGGGGATTGCAGCCAATCATTTTCAAATTTGGGTGCCTCAAGAGAGGCAGTTTAATCCATATTTAGACACCTATATTGGAAGTGTCTGGTCTGGCTTCACTGCCAGCACTCACAGATCCTATGGGTGTCTTCCACTGTCTCTCAAATCCAAGATATTGGAAAGCAAATCTATGTCTTTTAGGGGCCTAAATTAAGAAATACTTTTTGGCATTAAAAAAAAAATATCAGGCCAAAATTTTAAATGCTTTGATCAAAATGTTCCTCTTAGGTTGTTAACTGCTTTTTAAAACTAATGTATTAGACATGTGCTCATTGCTTTAGAGCACCACGTAGCCTTACTTGAGATGGATTGATGGAGAAATAGAAGTCCTGGGGTAAGAAAATGGATAGAATATAATTGATTTACTGAAAATTGATTGACATGCTGCATTTAGTTTTGGGTTGACGATCTTTGCATGGAAATACTTGGACTATATTATCAAAGTGTGTGGAAGTCATTGTGTAAATAATACAACAGTTAACCAGTCAAAACATTCATCTGACTATCATAGACTTCCCTACTATTTAAATTGGTTTGGAGGATCCCCTTTCTGCAGGGTTTAGACATCTGTCAGTCATGGACAGCTGTTATCTTAAAGAATGTCCACACCTCACACATACTTCTTCAGACCTGGGAAGTAATGGGTAACATTGATAACCGTGATAAGTTGGTAAATGGGTTAACAACTTAAATAAATGCATGAAAGAATATCAGAAAAAGCCAAAGTAAAAGGAGAAGTAATGTTTCTTCTCATACTTTGAGGAGAGGAAAATAGCAAGAGAACTGATGAAAGATTAGAATATCCCTCAATGAGCAATGTAGACCATCCTCCCATCAGTGTGTAATCCCTCAATGTTACTGTCAGCTCAGTGAAAGCCTTCCAAGGGTAGAGATAGAGGTAGGGGTCTCCAGGGGATCTCTTCTAGTGCTTCCCTACCATTAGAAATGTTTTCCTGCTATTAATTATTTTGCAGACTTAAACTTGTTCCTTTTTGTCCTTAAAGGACATGGAGAGCAGTCCCTTAGCTCCATGGAATAGCTTTTCAGGTAGTTGAAAACTTACATCCTCCTTCAGTGATCTCCTCTTCATTTAAAACACATGAATTAAATCTTTTTCTGTAAATCTTTGTTTCCTAGCCTCCAGTCTTTTTCTTTGTTCTCACATGAGATCTTTCTAATTAGGGGACAAAACTCTTCGCAACTGGACAAAAGTCAAATCTGGACAAAAAAAAAGCCCAACTCTATGAAAAAAGGCTTCATAGCTAAAGTAATGATTGTTTGAAGAATTTTTCTTTTGAATCTGACACTAACTAGTTTATTTTGATATTTTCTCATTCAAGCATTAGAAAAAATGATGACCAACTTTCAATACTCTCTGTAACGTGCTCCTTTCTGCACAGTGTCATGGCAGTTGCCTTTTTTCCAGGTTGATCTACTTAATCATTCATCATGCTGAAACTGTTGCCAAACTTAGATCTGTCCTGTACTTTTGCATTGTTCTCTGGATCTCTTTTTAGAAAGTCTTCTTGCCCTTCCCATTGCCACCTTATACCTAGGTGGTTTTAAGTGAGAATTTATGTAGTCTGGCTATGAATTTATGTAGTTCAGCCATTTCACGCTTGCATTCCATTAGAACTTGGGCAGGTGCCATCCAGTTCTGGTGGTTTGAGTATTCTGTCAATTTGTTCTATAATCTGTTCCATTAACACTTCAGTTTGTGACAGATTCTCTAATACCTCCTCTAAAAAGAAGAGTTTCAGCATGGAAACTTCCTTAAGTTTGTACATGGCAAATGCTTTTATGCCTTGCTTATCTATTGGCTCTCACACTTCTCTGGCAAGCTTTCTGCTCCTGATGTGTTTGAAAAAGAATTTATTATTACTTTTTATGTCTTTGCAAGTCTTTTTTCTCAAAGCCTAGTTTGGCATATACTCACATTTAACCTCCCAGTGCTTGTGGCTTGGACAGAGCCTCAGCTTTATGAAGGCAGCCTTTTTGTTCTTAAGAACTTCCCTGTACATTCAACCAAGGCCGGGTTGGAGGAGTCTTTGAGTAACCTGATCTACTGGAATATGTTCCTGCCCACTGCAGGGAGGTTGGAACTAGGAGATCTTTAAGGTCCTTTCCAACCTAGGCCATTTCATGACTATGACTCTATGATTCAGTTTAGCTATCCTAATTTTATTCTTTTAGGGCAGGAGGCGTAGTGCCCTAAAATGAGGAGAGCTTCTGATAGAGTGTCTTCAAATACAGTCTATGTCACCTGCAAAAATGTCATACTTCAGGCTACCCCGTTTACCAAAATTTAGAAGAATGATTTTGATTTAATCCCAAGAGGGTCCATCATCTCAAGTAGTGGTTTCTTTCATGTTTGATGTTTTTCTTCCATTCTTCTTTCTTTTTTTTCCCCTAAAAATGCCCCCTGCAGCATTTTCATAGAAAGTATTACAGTTCATTTCCATTTTGGTTTATATGAAGATTTTATTCCTTTCTTATACAGACTCCCTTTGTTTCTAAGTTATTTTGTTTTGGATTATTTGAGCAGATTTTGGTGGGTTTTTGTTTTGATTGTTTTTGTTGGTTTTGTTAAGCAGGTTTTTTGGTTTGGGTTTACTTTGGTTTTCTGCTTGATTTTTTTGGTGGTGTTTTCTTTTTCCCCTTGTTTCCAGTAAATCAGACCCTATCTCGTTTTCTCAAGCATTCATTGCAGCTTTTCTTTTCTGCCTGAAGTTGGCCCTCAGCATGGCAGGAAGATTTCAGAGACTGTGAATTTCGAACATCCTGGTTTGCATGATTTAACTTTTGCTTCAGAACCTCTCTCTTACCCCACTGCTTGTTTGAAAGTGCTAAGAGGTTAAATCTTCTACTTTACATACAGCCTTAGTCATCTGCTTTCATATCAGGAAATATGTGGTGAGGAGATTACATAAATGTGCTTGCAAGCTCCTTCAATTATTTTTATTTATTAATAGATTTTGATTTTTTAAATTTGCTTCTGCCCAGGAGAATTAGCTAAGGAATCCATCCCTGCTCTTTAATCAGGAGAGCACATTTTATGAATTACACTATTTCTGTATATTTGTGCTAGAATCAGGTTTTAAATCCAAGATAACTAAATTAAGAGATAATAGCAGAATAGCACTAAATAGGGAATTCACTTACTGCAAACAGTCTACTGGAGAAAGAATTGTCCTTACACTATGAGACTTGATTATATCTCATATTACACAATTTTACTGTTGACCTTCTATTGCCCTTTGTAAATATCTCCATTTAAATTGTTTTGCAGTGATTACATCTATTTTTATTACTCTTTGTGTGTGTGTGTGTGTGTGTGTGTTCTATTTGTCAATAGTGTTTGTTATGTGAGTGTAGTTTAAATTATTTGGGTTTTTTTCTTGTATTGTTTCTCTTTTCCAAAACTTTTAGATTTTCTTCCTCCTGTTTAGAACTCTCTAATTTCATTTCTGAAAATTAGGTCAAATGAAACTGTCAAAATTCAGCTTTGTAAACCAAGCTTGATGTAAAAATCCTTAAGTGCTTTTTTTTAAATGGGAAATTATGAGTTCAAGTATACTTTTCATATACACAAACAGTTCACGTTGCCACACAAACATATATTTTTAAATCTAAAATAATAGATTAATTTCAGTGTATTAAGGTAGGACAATGTACTGGGGATGAGTATTCCAGAAATCTCTGACGATTTTTCTTTACTATGCTATCAGTGTTTATTCCAGGCAATCTTTTCCATTCTGAGCTTCTATTTTGTATACACTTCATGCCCTTTCAAATTTTCTGTGAGATTGTTATCTTTATGGTTCACAGGCTTCAGGAAAATAAAAATCCTATGAAAATAGTTGTGTCTTGATGAGGAAAAAAGACATACTGAGAGTTACACATTTTCTGTCAAAATTCTCTGAGTAAGTCATAGCAGAAACCCTCTTAAAAACATATAAAAATCATAATTTTTAATATGCTGTGGTTCAGCTCGTCAGCAAAAAACTAGTTTCCCAAAATGAAATGCTGTTGAATTTGAAAATTTGTACTGGAACACCCTTTTGATGGTTTTGGTAATGTGAAGCTCTCTATTTGGCTGCAAACTAAACAGTTGGATCAACACCTTTCTTCTGGAGAGCAGGAACAAGAGCAAAGGGAGGGGAAAAACACTTTGTTGTCTTGCTTCTGAGTTCTCCAAGGAATGGGACGAAGCTTTGATCCAGTGAAACTAGGCACAGTATATGTTTCCTCAAAATCTCAGATCCTGGTAAACTTCAAAAAATAGCTTCACACAGGTCATAGACCATCCCACCATTTCAGTGCTTTTTCCTTGTATCACAGCTGGCACAGAATCTTATACCAGATGCAGCTCCCAGTTCCTCTTCCTGTTCACAGGAACTCATTAAAAGGAGGTGTCAATGAGGAAGAAAAGACAGTAATATTTCCTTCTTTAGAAGATAGTTCATATTGTGCTACTTTGTTCATTACAAAAGGTTATGTTAATTCCCACTAAATGACAATAAAAAGTTCATCATTAAATTGCACACAGAAATGTGTTGTATTTTTTAAAAGAAGCATCTTCCATGTAAACAAGGTGACAGTATGATTGTAAATCACCGTGTCAGCTCTGATGAAAATCAACATGTTATCATAAGCAGCAGTTTCACCTAAGCATAATTTTTCAAGATCTGGAAGACTCTTTCTGGCCACAGCAAACACTCTTTCAGGTGCATCAGGCTTCTCTTAATTAGAGTTGGTTCAGTATAGCACACTGGACACAGACAGCAACCACAACCAGCCATCTGCGCTTTTAAATGTGGTTTTCCAGGTTCAAATCCTCATCAACACAAATAATTGCACTCACCACAGAAATCAGCTGGAAAGTTAGCTGAATACACCTGAGAGAGTAGGTTTGAGAGAGAAACTCCAGGATTGCAGCTCCACCTGCTCATACTTTTTGTCAGTTTGTGTTCTGTATCTTCGCAAAAGAAGTTGACCTCAGTATTTTACAAGTATTTTTATGAGAATTATTTCCCTTTAAATGTTAATGAAAAAAACATTTCCAGATGCTCCACTGCCTTGATATACTGCATATACTGAGTCCCCTGTGTCCTGCAAAATTTGATTGTTCAATGGAGAATATTCATCAAAGTTTTTTCTTGAAGAAAAATGATCTTGTGAACCAGCCTTTTGATCTGTTGTTCCTTTCGTGCAACTGCCACAGATGATATTTATTTATGTAATTTAAAAATAATATTCAAAATGAAATTAAAAACTCTAACATGTCAAGCTTTTAAAACTCATTAAAAATTCAAAACAATCTTAACAGAAGCCATTGAGACTAATAGAGAGCAGACCAGAGGGTACAATAAGTCTCCAGCTGGCTGGACAGCTCTGCAAAGAGAAAACAGAAAAGCAGTTTGTCTCTCTGAAATGTACAGCCAGAACAGACCTCCCAGACATAAGAATAGGAGTTACAGATTTTGGCAGGTTGCTCTGAACCACTTTATTATGCTAGTATAGTGGAGTACAGTGCTGTAATTTCTGCAGAGCAGGCTGCTTCTGCCACTCTGCTTGAGATTTTCCACCCAAACATGACAAAGATAATAGGAGTAAAAGAGGGTAATTATTCATGTAGGTAACTTAGTAATACAGTAATATAGGCCACAGAAAACATGAAAAGAATATGTAACACTGAAACTAATCAGGTCAGAAGATCATAATGAAAAGCCATTGCTGGACAAAGCTCATTTAGAATAAAGTAGCATTAACAAGGAACACACTGACCAGGCTCAAGTGAAAATTAAGTCCAAAGAAGAATAAAATAATCTCAAACCATCAGTCTACTCAAATTCTCAGTGATACTAGAGTTTTCCTCTCAGTTCTTGGAATACAACTGCTTTAAGCATTAGAAACAAGAATAAATTGAAATGGCTTCCTCCTGAATGCTCAGTTTATATGAAGCCAGTCAGCCAACGACTGAGACACTGATGCATTTGTTTTGTGTCATTTCAAACACTATCAGTTTGATGTGATGTGGCTACTGGTCTTCTTAGGGCTTGCTGAAGTTTCACACCATAGTTTCAAACATGGGCTTGCCCTTAGTAAGAACAGAACCAAGGGTATTTAGTCCAAAAGGCTGAGGTGTGCATTTGGTGCAGAAAGTTTTCCTTCGTTGTGAAACCAAGTTGTAGAACAGAGGACCACTGAAAGTGGCCTGGCCTCACATCACACTGTCTCCCTGGGAAGGTTCTAAATACATGAACTTGCAATGAAATTTAATTGTAATGAGATAGAGAAGAATTTTATTCCTACTGCAAAATGCCCTTTAAACCATCTATTCATTTGTGCCTGCTTGTCTTCTATTTATTCCCAAATGTGGAGATTAGGTAACATTGCCATGTGAAACCGAAAATGCAAATAATCTGCATTTTTTAACACTTTTGTGTGAAAGTTCCACAAAATGAGAGTGTGAATTGTGATTTACGTTTGTATTGAATGTAAGTGGGATCATGGTTTGGGAAAAGCAAAAAAATAATTCCTCTAAAATTCCTCCTGCAAAATGTAGATAAATGTTAAACTAATGTGATAATATAATTAGGTGATATTTTAAACTATTCTGCATAAACACTCTCAGTTCGTGTTTGCATCTAGGTATCAGGTATGTCAATTTTGGCTCATGAAGTTGCAGCCCAAATATAGCAGAATTTCGGGTACTTAGTTTGGGTAAGACAGTGATTGCAGTTAGTGAGGCTATAAATGTCTACTAAATAATCATACAGAAAAACCTCTATATGCAAGCCAAATACCATAAAATTTCGCAATTATCTTATGAGATAAATGAGACACATTTAGAACAGAACATAGCTTCCCTGTCATCTTCAATTCCAGTAGAAGTTTGTGGAACATTTCTTTTACTCAAATGTAACATTCACTTAATGGTCTCTTTTATGTGTTCAGAAAACATGCAAATATAGGTTATCATTAAGTTTTTATCTATTTGAAATTAATTCTGTGAAGGACAATCAGAAATGGAAAAAAATAAAAAAACTTATTTTTATCTTAACCACCAATTAGTTTGTATCACTGGACAAAAAAATTTTTTTTAATTTTTTTTTCTTTTTTTTTTTTTTTTTTCTTTTTGGTAAATAGACAATTCGTTGGGATGACTGTCCCACAAGGAGACCAAAGAGCAGAAGAGGAGAATTGGAGTATAATGGCAATTCAGCATTTGCAGTGGGATCAGCCACGATTGCTGGGAAATGAACAGTAGTCCTCATGTTAAATTTGACTTCTTGTACAGTTCCTAGCACTCTCAAGACAAACTGGTGAGCAAGGCAAGTGTGAGGCAATTGTTTACCATTAATACATCCACTCTAAAAGCCTAATACACAGTTAAAAGATGGGCTTGTTTTGAGAGCAAATTATCTTTTCTGAGAAGCTGAAAAGCAAGTTACTTCTTGGTTTATGACTTTGAATAACCTCTTTCCCTTAAATTAAACTTGTACCTAGAAAGTCACTATGTATTTAACCTTCCTAATAACACCATATGTAGGAGTCTATACTTAGTTGACATAAAAAAATTCTCCTCCTCTACTACCCACACAAAATGATCGTTTTAATCTTTAGATACTGTTTAGAAAAGTAAGGAGGAAAAAAGTTTCATAATGGATTAACCTTCACATCTTGTCTGAAGTAGGAGTCCTGTAGAAATGAATAATTGGCAGCTTCTAGCTCTTTCAAATTCATGAAACCTCCCCACATTTCATAGCTTCAAAAATCCTGTTTATTTGATGTAAGCTAATACTCACATTCCTTCCTAAAAGTCCATTTGCAACTAAAGTAGGAAAGTAAATTCAAAGTATAGCTATGTTTTCTTGCATCTGTCTGTCAGGAAGACTAATATGTCTAAAATGCTCTGAGCACCATATAGACCCAACAAACCAAAATGACGGGGAGGCAGACCTCAGAGAACACAAGCAACATGGAGAACATTTTTACATTCCACTCTACACTAGCCCTCTAAAGCTGAAAGTGCTCACCTACATTTTACATTAGACATTGTTTCAGTGGGCAGTGTTGGTTTAAAACCAAAATGATAAAAACTCAAATGCAGGAGGTGAATTTTCAGTTAGTTCCATCAGGACACAGTTAACCCATGTGCTTGGTGTTGTCCATGTTAGCAAGTATGTGCAAGCAGAAGTTCTTTGCTCCTACCAGAGGCAGGAATTAGGCTCCTACTTTTCATTGAGTTTGAAAACACTGAGATTTTTCTGGGTTTCAAACTAAGCAAAAATTGATTTCTCTTTCCAGTCATACCAGAAAGGAAATAAGCCAGCTTCATCTTGCTGCTCTAAAAACACCAAGGAGATATATCTGTATTTTAAAGCATGTATGACAAGGAGAGCACAGAATGTGAAGTGGCCCTTTGACACATCAATAAATCCCATCTAATCAACATAGTTCATTTTTCCTCTTACTCCAATTCAGTAATAAAAGCCAGAGTGATCTTTGCAGCTGCCACTTTTCAATACAGATACTCAGTGATACACATCCAACAATATGTCCTGGAAACTTTTAAATGTTCTGAAGTCTTGTAAAAGAATAAATCACACAGCAATAAATCCATTGTACCATATTTGGAGACAAGGTCTGTGAATATACACTGTTATTCAGAGGAATAGAGGAATCCTGAAACCACTATCTATTACCCCTTTTCTTTCCTACATTTTAAAAATTAGTGTACAGTCTGCAAGAAGAACATGCTTTTTTATCTTTTTGGGGCTTTGCATCTATCTTGGGTTACTTTAGGATAACAGAAAAAAAAGCTCTCCTTTGCCATCATCTGTAAAGGAGTATAAATATAAATGGGATATAAATAGGCTTAGAGCAATAATTTTCACAAAAATATTTGGATATCTTATAACTAATTCTAACAAATAAATAGTTATCCAGTTGCATACTTTCAACCAGAAAATGCAAGTCTTTGAAGTTTCCTACTGCATGGAGCCTCACATAAGTAAATACAAAATCTAAAAAAAACCCCAAATAAACAAAAAAAAAAAAAACAAACAACCAAACAAAAGACGCCCTAGAAATTTAATTTTAAAGCAAAATAATTTTTTGCATAATAATGCTACTACCATTGCCTCCTTGCCTTAGCGAGGAATTGTATCACAGGCAATGGCTTCGAGTGCTGTGAATAACAGACACCAAGTGTGATCTTGAACGAGTCATAGTTTCTTTATGCCCTGTTCTTTCTTTGCAATACTGAAATAGTAACACTTTCTTTTTCTTTTACAGGGAGGCTACTAAGACAAGCATAGTAAGAGCTGTGAGTGATTTCCAGGTAGACCACTGTAATTTTCTGACTAAATATGAAATTTAGCAAGATATATACTTCTATGATAGGGAAATTTATTTATTCATAACCAGGGAAATCAAGTATGGGTTTTCTCTTCGACGTTTCTTATTCTCCCATCCTTTCATTGAATATTTTACTTAAGTTCTTCTGTAACAGTTATTGCAGTGATAAATTACCACCACCCAAGGGTAGTCTGACTTGCCTGCTTCACCTCCAGTCAGAGGTGTAGTGTTCTCTGTGTTGGTAATTTGGGTGGGAAGGTTAACATAACCTCATGGGCCTCACATTTAGTGTGCTCATGTAGGGAACAGTTCAAGGCTGAAATTCCATTTCTGAACATTCCAGTTCTACACTTGACATAAATGTATCCTGTGACAAGCCACTGCCGTGGCTGACCCCAAGGTGAAGTTTGTCACATCAATCTGAGAAGCATTTTGAGGGCAATTACTCACAGCAGAGCTGGCCAACTATCACACAGAGACAGGGAAAGGAGAAAGCACTTACAAGGTTTGCTTGTGTAATGACATGTACATCATGTTGTCATTGGCTTAACTAACTGTATGAATGGCTGAAGTATAATCTCCCTCTCTGCTTTTTTTAAAGGAATACATGAGAAACAAATCAGCACAGAATCACAGATAAAATCTGCAAGTCATTGCAGCTAAATACTATATATAGACAGCATTTCCTTCAGGGATGAGCGAAGAAATGTCATTATTTCAGCTGTGGCTGTGTGAGCAGGCAGAAACAATTAAAAAGTGCTGGAGCAGAGATCCTTAAGTGGTCTAGGAAGAAATACTATCTGAGCAGGCTATTCTTTTAATGTCCAATTCTCTACATCACTGATGCTCCAGTAGTACATCTTTTTTTGCAGTTCTGCTTTAGTCTTTGTTCAGTTTTGAAATCAGTTACATACCAGCACAGTGAGGAGATAGTACCGTTTAGGCATGATACAACAGTGAGAGCTTTCCTCTAAGTATCATGAGAATTTTGTGCAATGCTGCTTGGTGTCTCATGGCCTCATCACAGAAATACCAAGCAGCTTGTTGGAAGGGATCCTTCTGCTGTGGATGCGAGTTTGTAAACTCTAAGCTTTTTTACCATATTGGATGCAAAAGAGCTAAAATACCAAAGGAGCTGGTGAAACTCTATCTCATTCCAGATTGCTTTTCTCTAATAGGCCCTGATGCTTGTGTTAGTTCCACTTCCAGGCTGCATGCTGCCAAATGAGAAGAAAGAAATCAGGTCGTCTATGAGTCAGTCTGCCTACTCCTTTCAGCTGGCCAACTGGGGCAACAGAGGTGTAGTACTCAGACTGAGATTCAGCTGGGTTTTAGCCTGCTCTTAAACAGCCAAAATAGAAGAGAGAGAGAAGTATGTGACATTGCTTGTCATTCTCTGTATTTATGTAGGACAGATCAAATCCCCCCATCTGTAAAATCAATGTGCAAACACACAGCTCGATAGCATCCATACTCGGGATAGACACATGGCAGTATTTCCCCATCAGACACACTATGTGGTTATTAGTTTGCCCAGTTCACACTGGGTGAGAGGTATCCTGAAAATAGAGTAAGAGCTAATGAAGACAGAGTTTTGTGAGAAAATTACTTCCTGAGCCTAAAGCTCACTAGTTACTATTGCTCTGAAGCAGCAAGTAAAGGTGCACAGTTGGTTACTCTGCTGGCATCTGTCAGGATAAATACTTAAAAGGACTAATAGTTGTTCTTAACACTACAAAATAAGAAACAAGTAAGAGGAATTGTTTGCCTACAAATGGAATTGAAACTCGAGAGCTAAATTCTGGCCACACTCCAGAAGTGGGAAATGAGTGGCAAAAATCATGAGAGTTATGTAATTTTTATTTGAAGACACTGAGCCTCTTATCTTTAACACATTTACCAGCAAAATAGAAGGGACTATATTTAGCATAAAGTAACAGAGTAAGTCCATCACTTTCTAGAAACTGGATTTTAAAATTATTAAAGAAGTGGAAAAATGCATCTTTTTTATATCTCAGCCCTTCTAATGTCAATACATACTAGACTAATACTGTTTCCATAGACTTAATGTGAAACTTCTGCCAGACAAAGCATACTCTTTGTTGACTCTGCAACAGGCAATTTAGAAACAACACAAACCAGAGGGGAGAGCTGTATGGCACAGCCAGTGATTTAAGTATATAAGAGTTTTGACTAAAACAAACATTTTAAGGTTAGGCAACAGATAAATGGTCAAATATCACAGAAAATAGCAAATATTTATACTATTTAAGGTGAGTCACTTAGAAATTAAACTCAGAGATGGGTTGCTAAGAAAACCTACCCTGGAATAAAAGACTGGAAACATTTTGTATTTGGACAGTGGATAAGGAATAACCCCTCACACTGCAGTAGTAATTGTGACTTCTATCATATGTGTTGAAGAGATATTAGAAGAAGTGATAGAAAACTCTCTAGTCAATTCCACCGGTGTAAAACAGAGAAGAGTAGAAGCAGAGCCTCCACAGAATATTCTGGAGCAGTTCATCTTTCCTGGAGGTGTGCAATGTCAGGACGACCTCTTGATTGTTTGTTAGACATTGTCAAGGGTAAGTAGTGGTTCCACTTTTTTGATTAAATATTAGCTAGTGGAAGGTCTAGAAATTCCTATCAAACAATGCAATTGGCTTAATAAATGCTATGGAGAATGAAAGGCTTAACCAGCAGTCTTAGTGGCTGTGTTGCAATCAGAGAAAATGGGCTCAAATATATAAAAGTATAAATAGGAGAGAAAATCTGGTTTGACTGATTTTTAGTAGTTGTTCCTGAACTCCAAAGCCATGCCCTAAAAGACACAGTCTGTAATAACACTCCAATAAGAATTATATCCATAAAAAATTAGTATTTCTGGGAAATTGATTCCAGTGGAGTTGAACTGGAGAAAATACCACTCCTGATCAGATATGTAGCAAAATTTGACCCCTACACAAAACATTTGCAGACAGACACACACAGCAGGTCTCCTTGAAGTACCTTAAGTACTGTATAGCTGTCAACTCCATATGTATTTGGAGAGATGACAGTGTTACGGGATCTTAATAAGTGATTTGAGATTAAAAAGTATGTTCAGATGTCCAGACCATGAGGTCCCTTTTCCCAACAACACAGCTGGATGATATTTTCCAGTACAAAAGAAAGCTATGTTAGAAAAAAATTTATAACTGGAATTGGGAACAGAAGCAGAAAGATTGGTGATTTGTCTAAGATAAACTGACAAGAACAATACTACTTTTTGTCCAAGAGGATCTGATATGAAAACAATTGTAACCATCAAACAGAACGCCCAGACTAGAATACAAGAAGCTGTCCAAAAAACCAGAAATCAAAGTACAACATTATTTCTTGAATAAGAGTCCTGTCCCTTATGTAGAGGCACATTGCCTCTTTTCTTCTGAATTGGTGAGAGTTATACTCTGAATTAATACAGCCTAACTGTTGGGGTAATTTTGTCACTGGTATGTATTTCAACTCCATAGGCAGAGAACAGAAAGGGCACCAAGACTTTCACATTCCTCCCAAGAGTTTAGCTCCATAAACTGTATCAAAATTATTAATAATAAGCCATACTTTGAAAGACAGAGAGAGATCTATTGTGAGAGGAGCACGGGCTGTGGATCTCGTGTGGACTTTCCAACCTTGAACTCTAGCAGCTGAGATTCTAAAGCTGTGATTTTCAGGCACAGCCCTGTGTTCAGCATTTTTTATTACCTAGCTATTGAGCATTGTATAATAAACTGCATGGATAAAGGAAGAGATCACAAATTGCAGCAAGCAAAATGCCCATTAGTAATCAGAAAAAAAATTCTCTCACAGTGAGAGTGGGTAAACTCTGAAACTGGTTGCCCATCCCTAGAGGTGTTATAACTAATTGGAATTTTGCCCATTGGTACCACAAAATTGTCTCAGATGGTATATAAGGAATTTTAGTTCCAGAAACACAGCAAGGTCTTTGATGGTCAGAAGGCAAAGAATTAAGCTTCTCAGCAGGTGACTGTAAGTAGTTACTACAGATTTATCAACAGTAAATTGTGCTTTATAGACCTGTTTGCCTTCTACAATAAAATGGCTAGATGTGTGGGTGATCAAACAGTTGTCTATGATGTCTGTCTTGGCTTCAGCAAGGCCATTTTTACGCCGTCTTCCATGATATCCAAAATGGAAACCTCATTTTCTGGGTGGATGCCTGATTAGATTTATGAAAAACTGCCTGGTTCATGAGGGCAGCGGGTAATGGTCTCTACCAGAAATTCAGCTGAAAATGGATTTCCTCAAGGGTCTATCCTGTGAACTCTCCTGCTTTGTATCTTCACCAAAACCATGGATGAAACAAGACTGATGAAGCAAATTATATGCTAAAGAACAGGACAGCCGTTCAGAGGGACCTAGATTGACTACAAAACTGGGCAGACACAGAACTCACAGAATGCAAAAAGGTCAAAGGCAGAGTCCTGTGCCTGGGATGAACCAACTCTCTGCATTGTTAGAGGCTGGACATTGCCTATCTGATTAGCAGTTTTGCAGAAAAGGAGCTGGGAATCCTGGTAGACAGCAGCCTAAACACAGATCAGCAGTGCTCCCTGACAGCAGCAAAAGCTAACAGCCAGCTGAACATATTAAGTAGAACATAGAACATTAAGCAGACATGATCAAGGAAAGTGACTGTTCCCCCTCACTCAGTAGTTGTTAGATCACACCTGGAATACTGCATTGAGTTTGGAACTCCTGCTGTACAAAAAAGGCAGTGATAAACTGCAACAAGCTAAGTGAAGTGTCACCAAGATGGTCAGGGGCTGGAGAACAAGGCACAAGGGAAGGTTGACAGAACTGGGTGTGTTCATCTTGGAAAAGCTGTTTTGCTACTAACAACTTTCCAGTACCTATGACAAAACTACAGAAAAGACAGAGCCAAGATCTTTACAATAATACATAAGGGGAGGACAAGAAAGAATGGTCAGAAATTAGGAGAGAAGATTCTGACCAAACACAGGGAAAACTTCTTTACCAGAAGGATGCTCAAGCACCAGAGCAGGTTTCCTGCTCAGTGAGGCAGTGGTAATTCTACCTCAGGGCAAAACCTTGAAAGCAAACTGGACAAAGCCTTGAGCAGCTGGGGCTGAATTCAGAGTTCATCTGGTTTTGAGCAAGGGACTGAATACTTGAGCAAGGGGCTCAGTGATTCTATGGCCTAATGGTTACTGCGTCTTCCTGATTGTTCAAAAGACTTCAATATAGAAACACTCAGTTTAGATAGATGAGAACTTGAAATCTGCTTTTCTATCAAGCTGATATTTTCTTCTTTAATTGCTCTAGAATATTACTCATTTAACAGATTTCTGCTGTATCAAAGTTTTCTCAAAGTCACTCATCCACCATACCTTCCACAGGTTCTCTGACTGTGAACACAGAGTCCAGCATGATGTTCCCACTGCTGCACAGTACACAGAAATCTGGCTTGGTTTTTCCGTGCTACTCTCCTGTAAAAGCCTGGCTTCCATGACAAAGTTATCAGCAATCTAACCCTATCTCTCACTGTATCAGGATGCACATTAAAGGCATGTGCAGGGGAGGAAGCTGTGTTATATATATGAGCATGGGTTTTTATTGTTCACTGCTCTGTGTCTCCTCAAAAAATCCTCCCCCTGTCCTAAATGTTCATCATAATAGCTAAGAAATGGAGACTGAATTGCTTTCCAAATTTATTATGAATCCAAATGTGAAAGAAAAAGGTTTTGTCTGCAGTTTCTGGATTTTTTTAAATAGCAAAAATTGCTTCACATAATTCATTTATGTAAATATTCCCATGGAGTAACTGCATCAAACTCCTTGACAACTTAGAACTGCTATGCTTGTGTTACTGCAAAGCCTTCTGATGCCTGATGGCTTTGGAAGAAATCTAGTAAACAGACATAGCTCAATTACAGGAGTTTTAATACAAAAATTGAATTATTTTGTTCATAACATTGCTGTTCTGAATGTTTATTAAACTGTCCTGCTTTCCTTATGTGTTGATTAAATGGCAGTCAAACTGTTAAAAAAATAATTTATGATATTATGCTGAGTTTTCTGCTGATATAAGTTGGCACAGTACCACGTTTTTCTAGTAGTTTCAGTAGAGCAGCAGAAATTTAACAACCATGCTTTATAGCCTAGACATCTCAAAGCAATTGAGCATAAACTTGAGCAACGAATCAGCAGGCTGAAGAACCCAAGTGTCTCTGGTCTGTTTCCTTTGTTTTGTTTTGTTTTGTTTTGTTTTGTTTTGTTTTGTTTTGTTTTGTTTTGTTTTGTTTTTAATTCTACTTACTTTATTTCTAAAAATAAATGTTGCTGTAGAAGCACCTCTAAAAAGTAAATTAATGGAAACATTTTGTAGTGCTGCTAGTGCTTCTGTGCTTTGGGAATCTCTGATATGAACAAGACAGTAATTAAGGTAATCTCAGACAATACAGGCATTTTCAACGAGTGTAGGCAATAATATCTAGGTTAGATGCAAGTGTGGTTTTTATGTTAGAAAGCTTGTAAAACTTCTTAAGTTTTTTTGCTTGATAAGTTCGAAATGTGATAAGACTTTTTCAAAAGCAATCTGGTTTCGTCATTTTTCAAAGCTATATCTAACACAACTTCCCACATTTTTTTTGTTATTTGATTGTACTATTACGTATGATGAAACTTTAAAGCAAGAAACCAAGCAAGATGTTTCATGGTTCATTCACATTCTGACACAGAGAAGAATAAACAGACTTCCTAGCACAAGGCACTTGCTAGTTGGAGTCAAATTCCTAAGTCCTCAGTACAGGAAGAAAAAGGGAACAAGAGAGAAGAAATTGAACAGTTTTAGGTCCCAGGACTGATGCTGGAAATATACAAAAAAGTGGGGGAAATTGAAGCTCTTTCTGTTACAGTGGGTTTCTATACCAAAAGGAAGAGCAAAAGGTAATGCAATTCCTAAGACTGAATAGATCTAAATTTATGGGGTTGCTTTCCATAGTTCATCAGCTTCATGGACGACTGCAGGTATTTTCTTCTGCTTTTCATACAGAAATGAAATACGTAGGCAGCATGTTTTGAAGCAGGGGAGGCAGAGGAAGGTGAGTCCACAGAAGAGTTTGACTGAACTAACATCAAAGAATCAACTTCATAATTTTGCAGCACAGCATGCTTCAAAACAAGGCTCCTAGGAAGGAGGTCAATCCATGGGCTACACTGGGGATGTCAGCCCTGTGATGTGCCCCAGAGGCCTTTACTTTTATGTGTCTGCACAGGCAGCAGGCTGACAGGCACTGTTGCATCCTTTCAGTCTGCACACTCCTTAGCCACAGAAAACAAGGCATACAAAATGGGGAAGGAAAGGATGGCTCCCCACGCCAGAATGTCACTTTCAATGCAGTTTAGAAGCACAGATGTATTGTACACTAGAGGGGGATAAAAGAAGTCCTCCCGGGTCTTATGATTTTGGTATAATTGTAGAAGACTTCATATTCCTCTTTGATAAACAGTCAGGTTTATCAAACCAAAATAAATGTCCCTGTTCAGACTAAAGATCATGGGTAGCCTCCAAGGAGACAAAAGGGATCAGAACCTGCAAGAACAGAGATCAAAGGAAGGAAGTTATGTGGGGTTTCAGTTAGTATCCACAAATGGAATATTTACATGTCCATATGCCAAGAAAACGACATCTTCTTGGTACTTTTGTTGGGAGACATGAGATTTTGTCAAAAGCTGTCAAAAGCAGTTTAATTGAAATTGAGAGGGGATAGTTGAATGGAGTACTATCTAGGATGCTACTGAACATTACAAGGTTCTGAAAACAGAAAAAAAAAACCAATTAGGGGTGATGGCTGGTAAGTTCAGAAATCACACAAAATAAAAATGCAACTTAAATAAAGCCTTTGATTTTTAATTGTTCATAGTGGCCTAAACTTGTTTACATTTTTTCTTATGAAGAAAAAGTTCCATTCTGAGCAGAGAGTTAAGACATTCTGTTTTTTTCTTGAAAGGCAGGCAAGGCTAAGCATAGCTTGTATAATACAGAAAAAAGCCAAACAGGAAGCTAGAAGACCAAGCGATTTGCAGGTGAGCATAGAACAGATAAAACACACATATCTGTAGCAGAGAAATAAGAAAGAAAGGAAGGCAAACTAAAGTGGAGAGGAAAGTCACATACTATTACACCAGCTGTCTTTTGGTGAATCCTAAAAAACCCCACTGAGTGAGAAGGTCAAACTCTGAGCGAGTGGTAGTGACAGGGAAAGCAATGAGTCTGTCACAGGCAGCTATTAACCTTGAGACCTAATACTGCCTTGCACAAATAATGGACATGAAAACAAGCATAAAGAAAGTCTAACTGTTTATGGATTTGAAAATGCTCTGAATTATGAAAGCATAGTAGGTCTGAGTGCAAGCATTAAGTCATCACTTAACATGTTTATGTTTCATTCAGTTGATATATATTTAGCTGAATTTGAATTTGGTTCTATTTTGATCCAGTTTGGACATCAGCATGATTCTAAGGTTGTTCCAAAGACGGATCTAGCAATGATCTAAAATGGAATTGTCTTGCAGTGGTAAAGAGTAAGAACTATCTTTGAACCATATTTGTAAGGTCAGCCTTCAATGTAATTTCCAGCATTGACTCCCAGATCTTCTCTGCACATTACTGTGGAAGTTCAGACTAATAGGCATGATGGATCTAAGAAACTTTTAGTTCCTGTAGGTTCATAATTTTGTTGAACACACTGTTGTATACAATAGATTGTAGCCTGAATTTTTTTAAAGTTTTTCTCATTCATAGCTAAGGTTGATATGCTTAAGGAACCTAGACAGAAAAATGTCATATCATAATAATGATTAAAGCTCCATTGGTAATCTATTTTCTGTTACTACTAACAGAAATGTGAAAGCACTTACACAGACAATGAGCAGTTCCAAGAATTAGAATATGAATAGCCTAGATGTCACTGGAAATGGGATTTGGAACTATGGCAAAGCAGCAGTAATCCTGCCTTCACAGCCCAAATGGAAACGTAATTACTCTGTTGCTGAATGCTTGAAACACAATTACTCTATAGTTTGCTTGGAAAAAACATCCTTGGCTTAGGTGACATAATTCTCTTCATCCCAGTCTTCGCACAAATCAGACCTACCCTGCCCTCAGGGATTTTTAGAGACTTTGAACAATGAGTGGTATTGACATACTCCTAAATATTCCTCTCAGATACTTGCTAAATTATTGATGTCTGTCAACTGAGTGATTATTTGAAAGAGGGATATTGACATAATGGAATTAAATTCTAAAGCAGATTGCTTGAAATCTGTGTCAACAAAAAAAAAAGTAACAAAAAAAAAATCAAGAAAAACATAATGGGTTTTTAAGGGTGGTCTGGACCACAGCCTGAACAATGAGACAGATCAATTTAGGATTTAAAAGGAAATTAATATTTTCTGAATTGCTTGCATTGCTCTGAAGGCAGTTGATTGTCATCAACTTCTCTAACAATTAGGTTATTTTGAGATAATTTCAGAATATATTTACAGGGATAATAATGCAATACTCAAATTTTCCATTGGTGAAATAATAGTTGTCTCACAGGACAATCTGACCATGATAATTGTTTTCTCTTATTTCTCAATTACATGTTAATATAGAACAGTGAAGTGAAATACTTTTACAACAAATCTTGATTTTCCTACAAATACCTGACTGGAAACTTGCTTACAGAGGAGCTGCAGTGATCTAGTGAAAAATGTAACACTAAGGCAGTTTATTTTAACTGGTGCAAGTTTGTCTGTAAACATTTATTAGTTTTGTTACAAAAAAGATAACAAAGTTCTCTTGCATCCCAGGGAGAAACGACATCACGCCAAGGACTTGCTGACTGGGTACAAACACAAAAGATCCAACTACAAACAGACTGATTCCTGCCAGCTCACAAAACACAGAACACGCTGGCATCCTCCACCAGTCTCACAACTATTTAAAAGTTGAACATTTAGCCTTAATGTTTAAATATAGTAGTTTATTTTAGTGTTAGCTTGCAGCTTTTTTAGGGACAGTCTCCCTTGGAACCTGGAGCTAAATGAAGGCCCAAGGTTCTCCTGTACAGCACATGGGGCATTAGGTATTCCAGAAAGATGCTTTTATCTACAGTCACATTCAGCACTTCCTGCTGGCTGGAAGGAGAGACTGAGATTTCACTCCAGCCCATCCCAAGGACTGTGGGGACACAGCACAGTTCACTTGGAGAGTGAACTTCTGCTTCAGAGCTCTCCCCTAGGTGTGGTTGCCCTTTGAAGGGCAGTGTTAGAGCCTCAGCAGTCAGTCTCATACCACAGAAGGAAGAGGACCTTCCTGTAATGTGCCAGAAGGAGTCTTCAGTCAATGATGTAGATTCTTCAAAGATTAAAGCCTACTTTCCTTTCTAAAGACTAACCTGTTGTCTTTAGACATGTTATTTATAAGTTTACAAATTTTAGGAAGAGATCACTGGTAGGAAAGATAACAGCCTTTTCCAGCTTCAGGCATTTAGTGGGCAGGAAGTGCCAAAAAATGCTGAGTGTAGCAGAATGGAGACATGGTCAGCCCCCTCTTTTTCACAGCCCTTCAAAACTCATTTTAAAAAAATCAAGATCTACAGGTCAATCAAACATTCTTTGTAAACAAGTACTCTGTGGCAGATTTTAAAATATATTTCGGTACTACATATGTAAAGAGATGCTTTGCTCTTTTGTTAATGCCATAGGAGTTATGAGTAAACCCAGGTGCCCTACCAAACACCAGATGCAGAGTTTACATGCACACCCTAAGGTGCACAGGGTGAAGTGAGACTGGGTTTATGCTGGCTTTCCCTTGCTTCAGCCTCCTTCATGTCTGTGTTTCCACATGAGAAAGACAGCAAGCCTTGACAGGTGCACAAGGCCCAATCTACAACTAAAGTCACCACGTTCTGAAAAAGTCTGGTATAACAATATTTTTTGGACATCTCTGCTTGTCTGCTTCTGAAAGATGTAAAATATTTGGCAACTAGATTTTCTAATCCTGGTCATGTAACATTATATAGAAAAGGAGGTTAATGTTGCACAGAAAATGAAAAAAATCCTGCTTCTCCAGTGATTTATAAACATCTGCTCCCTGTATTTGCCATCTTGTTGCTTACTGCTTAAGTAGGTACCTATTCAATTAATGCACTGTGTGAAAAGTTTTAGATACATTAATATATGTTAATATTATATTGGACTAGCTTACATAAAGTCTCTATTCCTCTTTTATCCTTGAATGTTTGACTTTGTTCTTCATTTATGTGGAAAGCTTGGAGGCTGGAATTCATATGTTCTGGCAACTATGGTGTCAATACACACTGTGTGGCATGTAATTCAAGCAAGAAATAGCCCCGCTTTTTTTTTGTTGCAATGTGCAATGCCCAAATTTACTGCATTTGTGCATAAATAAATACTCTCTTACATAGGGTATCAGTCCATTTACACATGAAATATATAACTGTCCAGAATACTAAAGTATTCCCTAGGGAATAAATCTGAATTAAATTATAAATAACACACAGTCAATTTACTAATTGCTCCAGCCATCTGGGTGGCTATACATGTTATATGAGTCCTATGTATGTTATATGAGCAATGTTATTTTTCCAGTTTTACCCACGTCCGTGATCAACACCCATGCACAAGTGCACCCTCAGTAGTGATTAATTGTAACTACTGCAAGGATTGTCTCAGGTTGGAGCAGCTCCTGGAGAACTGTATGCTGTGGGAGGGACCCCACACTGGAGCAGGGGAAGGACTCCTCTCCCTGAGCTGTTGCAGAAATGTGTGATGAACTGAACATAACCCCCGCTCCCTGTCTCCTTGAGCCACTGTGGGGGAGGAGGCAGAGCTGAGCAGGAGGAAGGAGTGAGGGGTTTTAAGATTTGATCTGCTTCTCATTATCCTGCTCTGATTTTGATTGGTAATAAGGTCAGTTAACTTCCCCAAGTTGAATCTGCTTTGCCCATTATGAGAATCGATGAGTGATCTCTGGCTGTCCTTATCTCAACTCGTGAGCCTTTTGTTATATTTTCTGTCCCCTGTCCAGGTGTGGAGCAGAGTGATAGAGTGGCTTTACTGGGTACATGACATCCAGCCAGGGTCAGCCCAACACACACCTCTACCTTTTGCTCTCTTCCTGAATATTAGTTTATTGCTAGTATTGATGATCAAGCACCAGTATTTTCTATAACTTTCAGCTTCACATTTAGAGTCAGAACTTTGCAACTCGCCAATAAGAAAGCAGAAAGAGAAACTGAGAAGTTGCTGCTTTAGCCAGATAGTATTCAGCCTTTTCATCAGTTACTCTAGCAAGTATTTCCTCTGCCAGCCTATACTTTACAGCTTTCCTTTGGATTTCTGCATTTACCCTGAGCTGTAGCAAAAGTATGTGTGAAATATGGGAACAGAGTCCATGTGGTTAACTGACTAAAGAAAAGAGCCAAGCCACAGCTCCTTTTCACAGTGCTCTGCCCAGATTTCCAAGCTAGCTGCAGTGTCAAGGACCAAGGCTTTCACATTTAACTCTACATTTCATAGACTTTGAATATCACCCATCCTGTCAAAGACAGCAACTTGCATTTTTTCACTGAATTTCATTATTCTGAATATATAACTTGATAAAATGCCAATACCCTGCTCAAGCTTGGCTGCAGTACAGTGCAATTACTTCTGTTGAGGAATTACACACTGAGCTCCCTTCATTTTAGTACAAAGATGTGCACATGCTGTGCACATGAGGTGACATTCTAACATGCTGGAGCAAATCTGAAAGGATTAATTCAATATGAAGATGAGTATTAACTTTCCTGTCTCAGACCCTCTAAGATTTTTCCATGAAGCAGAAAAATTGTTCTCAAAGACAGGATCTTGTGAGAACCAAGTTATCTCATGTCAGTCATGAACATACTTTTTTCTACCAACCAATACAACAGAGATCTATGTTTACTTAGTGGAAGGATACAAAATATACTTTCTTGCCTTCTTTTAGCAGTAAAACTCACACACACAATTCAGCTGTAAAGTTTGCTGAGGATGATAGTTTTAGAATATATACCCCCCAAGGATGGTAAAACAGTGCCATTTTTTGAAACCCATTTCCAGTGACATTCCCTGATATTGACACTTCCTTTGCTTTTTTTTTTTTTCTTTTTTTTTTTAATTGAAACTAATAACTGAATGGTAAGATGTTAAGTAATGATAGAAAGAGATTCATGGAGTGAGACAAAGTGTGAAGACTTCTTAAAGTGGCAGGATTACCTGACTATCATGCAGGCAGCCTGAGGTAAATTAATAGATTCAGAGGGAAATTCAACAACATAGGTCTCAAGCATATTGCTTTTCATCCTAACAAGCATTTACATCTGCAAACCTAAAATGCTTGTTATGCAGAATGATAAAACCATGGATGTTTTATTTACACTGATATTTGGCAGTGGATATGAAAAGCTATTATGCATATACTGGAGCACGAGTTAATGTTCCATATGTGCCTCAGTTTCCATATGAGCCTGAGCACAACAGTTTCTGGATGGCTTCATAATCAGTGAGTTTGGCATACGATGGATGTGAGAACAAGCTTGTGAAACAGCAGAGCTATGCAAGGCACCAACTCCTGAATGTACCAAGATTAAAACACATTTTTGAGACTGACTGAGTTTTAATTAAAACAGGTATGCAAACTTGGTGTTAGAATTAGTGATGGGGTGGGGTAGAATGTCCAGAGAAGCATATATTAGATTGGTTCACTTAACTTTGCAAGACAAAAGCTGAGTGCTCTTTATGGACATATTGCCTGATGTGTCTTACATAATACCAGGGAAGAAAAGAACTACTAAAATTATATAAGAATTATATTAACAGCAGAGGAAAATTTAAAAAGCCAAAACTTGCTCTGCATAACTTCAGGCTCTGCATAGCTTCGGGAAATCAGAAGAAAGTTTCTTACCGTTTTCAGTAGCAAGGGTATGGAACAGTCCTCCAATCGGAGTTGTGCCAGGAAAAAAACCACCTTAATTGGTTTAAAGACTCATAAACTGATCAACTTAGGAGGAGAAATTACAAAAGTGTGTTGCTTACAACAGCCTGGTTTCAGCCTCCTGGACCTGCTACAGCTCTGGGCTCCTTTGGGAGTGCATTAGTAAGGATCAGAAGCATTCAAAATGCCTTTGTGGTGTATATGGCCAAACCTTCCCCAGGAGAATCAGAGAGGGCTGGCATATATCTTCTCATATTTGATTGCCTGCCTCAGAAACCACAGAATAAAATGTGGCAGCCTTGAACCCAGTTCTGTTTGTTTTCAGAGTAATTATCGCTGTTGGCAACTCTGACAGGAGAAGGAATGACTCAGAGCGAATCAATATGTCCACAAGCAAAAGCAGAATGTTCACAGCCTAAACAGGACACAACCACAGTTGCATAAGCACAGCTATACTACAGTCATAATAGAACAGCCTATTATACATGATACAAGCCAGAGATCAAGTTTGCATGCCATTAATATGTACAGTGCACACCAAACCTTAAATACTATTGTATTAAAAAGTTTAACAAATAACTATCTATTACTCTGGTCTCAGTGGATGTATCTTGCAAGCAATGTCAGCACAGTTTTGTACTGAAACAAATCAGGATTTGAAAATCTCAAAAATTAGGAAGAGCACCCCAGGACCAGAAATAAAGATCACATAACTGTGGCCACGAGTTGTGAATATAATTCAGCCCATATAAATTATTTGCCCTTGCACTTGGAGCAGTCCACATTAATCTACTGCTTAATGTAAAACAGCCTTCATCTTGGGACTCTCTGATCCAATGGAGTTTCCTGCACTGTGGCTCAGTTCAACCAGGGGAAAAAAGCATCTGTCTCAGAATAACAGAGGATATAGTTTGTGGGAATAGTATTCTAACACAAAGAGGAAAATTTGAATTAGAACTCCTCCAGATTTGGGATGATTTGACACTAGGTCGACTTTCTGGTCTAGCCCCTTGGCTATGAAAAGAAGGATTATCATCTGCTGCAAAACATATGCAAGGAGTGGCTGGAGATGGCTAAAAACTGAGATAGATCTGGACAATTGGAGCATGGCTGTGTCTGCAAAGGCCTTAAAGTCAAAAATAATGTGCAATGGGCTTGAGGGACTAAGCAAGTTGTCAGAAAATAATAGTTAAAGATTTAAATAGAATTTACATTTCTTGTTCCACTTCAGATCAACTCTCCTATCCCTGTGTTTTATTATATAACTCTTATGAGCCCTGTGGCACTCATTAAAAATATAAGATGTCTGGTCTGTCCTGAATTTGCTGCAGGTCTTTGTTAGTGGCTACATTCTAGAATGCTCTTTACCATCCTTGGCAAGATAAGTCTTAAGCAAGTCTGGGAAAGCAGAGCTATGTTTAAAATTACTGTTAAAGCTATTTAGCCTTTTAGGCCATAGGAAGCAAAAGAAATTTACAGTGACCTACTCCCTCTAAGATGGCACACATCAAATATTTACTAAGTAAAGCACAATATTAATGAAAGGCCATTTTCAGAGCTACTGCTTAACATTTAACACGCAGTGGTGGATGCATAATTTGTCAAATTGAAGGTTTAAATATCTTCATATCTTCTAATTCATCATTGAAAGTTAAGGTAATGCTAATTTTTTGGTCTTTGTTTATTGGTTTGTTTTGTCAAACAGATTCTAAGATACTAATTGCTTTCAAACAAGGACAAAGTCACATCCAAATGAAATGCTGAATGAATGGTCTCCAGGTAGTTGCCATAAAATCTCTACTGATAGGAAAGCTCACATTGCTGCAATATTGTTTTTCAAAACCACAGATATTTGCAGTGATTCAAAAATAAAAAAAACACTTCTATAGTGCTAATACCTGCCTGAAACCTTGTGGTGCCACTTTTCACACAAATTCCTTTTCTGAAGATGCTGTGAAAGATTGGAAAACAGTTCTGCCACCACATCAATCCAAAGAATTTTTAGCAAGAATCCTTCATAGTAAAAGTCAGCATAGGGTACTAGCTGCAAGAGGCCATGACTACCATGCATTCCTTGCTGATCCTTTTGAGTAAAGTTCGAGTTTATTCAAATTCTTCCTGGAACATTAAAGAACTGTTTTTTCTAAGTGCCTGAGACTTTAAAGTACAAAGATTTTTGGAGTCAAATTGACAGCTTGTATGCAAATCTTTTCTTCATTTAGGTTTTTTGCATAGGATACCAGGTGTACTGCCAGTAGGCTGTTTTGTTCAAATGATACACAAAACACTTGCTTATACACCAGATAAGTATCTGTTTATACACAAGATAAGTATCTTAAAACATAAGACTGCTGGATTTGGCTGGGATAGAGTTAATTTTCCTCACAGTGGCTGGTACGAGGCTATGATGTGGATTTGTGCTGAACACAGTGATGATAATATAGAGATGTTCTTGTTATTGCTGAGCAGGGCTTGCACAGAACCAAGGCCTTTTCTGCTTTTCATACTTCCACCCTGGCAAGGAGGCTGGGGGTGCTTAGGAGCTTGGAAGGAGACACAGCCAGGACAGGTGACCCAAACTGACCATGTGATATCATGCTCAGTATATAAAGTGGCAGGAAGAAGGAGAAAGAAGGGGGATATTTGCAGTTGGTGTTTGTCTTCCTGTCACCATCACAGGTGATGGGGCCCTGCTCTCCCTGGAGGTGGCTGAACAGCTGCCAGCCCATGAAGCAGTGAATTAATCCCTCATTTTCTTTTGCTTGCATGAGTGGATTTTGCTTTCCCTATTAAATTGCCTCAATATCTCTACCCATGAGTTCTCCCAGTATGTGTACCCCAGTAAGGTTTTGTGGATCTGGAGGTTAGCCACCAGTATGTGCAGACCCACTATGATGCTTCTGACATATCCAGAAATAGAACTTCAGGAGCAGCAAGAAATTTAGTATCAAAGCATCCAGGTCTCAGAATGCACAGATGTCTCAGAGTCTGGGCAGGAGCTGAGCACTGAACAACACAAATGTGAAAAGTATTTTAGGTACTTAAGGCACAATCTGATCACAAATGTTCCCAGCTCTTCCTTTTTGTTTTCTTTTTTTTTTTTTTTTTTTT
>VWZT01008395.1:152025-181598 GCA_013397055.1 Pachycephala philippinensis | reverse complement strand
TTTTTTTTTTTTTTTTTTTGTTTGTTCGTTTATTGGTTTGGATTTTTTTTGTTTGAGGAGCCCCAGCAATCTATGTGCAGCATAAAAGAAATCTCAGTACTTAAATAAGAATATTTTTCCTCCTGCAGTGGACAAGCACCAAAGGGAATTACAGAACTACATGCTTCAACTCTAAAAATTCCTAAGTGCACACATACATGACCCTGCATCACTGCAAGGAGCTGTTACTTGAGACACTAGAGGCAAGCACTACCACACCACTGTGCCCAGAAGAACTGATCCTGCTTCTCAGAGACTGCCCTGCCTAAGAGGCACATCCTACTGACACCACTTGCTTCTTTCCAGGACTATCAGCTCAGCATCACATTTAACAGCACAGATGCAGATTGCATACAACAGGGCTTTGGCCTTATCTGACTCAATGTGATAAAAAAGACTCACCAGAAGAGGGAAAAACAAAGCACCTGGCCACAGTGGAGATGGTCACATCACATTGTTGAAATGTAATTGCAGGCTGCCCCACAGACATCCTCTTCCAAGCGTATTATTTATATCAGCCTTTTCAATTCTTTGAAGTGGACCTGCATCATTGAATCATCACAACCCTGTGTCAAAAAGTCCAATCCCACATAGCGACAGAAACACTCTATACCTGTGCAACCATAGCTGGCAGCAACTGATTGATGAGAAAACCTGACCATGCCCATCCACCCCAGGATTTCACAATGGCACCAGCTAAGGAGAGGGGCTTCCTTCAGCCTCTGTCAACTGAACTGACACCTCTCCTCTGCAATAATTTTAAAAGTAAATAGGAGAGGGTTACTTAAATCTACAGCAGCCTACTAACACTTCTTTGGCCAGAGTGGAGTCTGTATTCCTCATCGGAGAATGTCTTCTACTTGGGTGTTGTGCCTTTGTTACAATGTGACTGAACTTTGCTGTATGGTGAACAACCTACCCCATAACTACACTGTCAGCCTTTTGCACAGCCTCTGAACACCATCACTGAATCAATACCTAGTACATTCCAAATGAAGGAAAATGTATATTTTTCAATCTACTTCCTGTATCAGATGACCACTTCCCATCAAAACCAGTGAGTGCTTTCTGTTGTCCTTAATGTACTTTTACCAAGATCAGTGAAGTGCACCTTATTGCTGGAAGGTCTGTTTCTTCCATGTAGAATATTATCATTTTTAAACTTTGAATGATGTTTATGACTTCAGGGAAAAAAAAAGAGAAAAAAAGAAAATAAAAGAATCCCAGCTATTTTTTGCACCTTCTTTTTGCTTGTAACTCCTGCAATCTGGCACCAAAGTTACAGTATGCACACTGAAAAAATGCTATGGTTTATCTTCATTAAAAAAGTACAGATATGAACCTCTTTTTCAGAAATGCAGTTTCCACAGTGACCATGCAATATCATCTGTTGTTTGTCATATGGTGGTGTAAGACACCCACTTTTGCTTGCTGATGTCAAAACAATAAATGAAAACTGAGAAATCTTGGCATGCATTGCTACATATTCTTAATATAGATGTGAAAATAGATACCACTCACAGTTTTGTTTAGTATAATCATTTGATCCTCTGACAGAGAAATGTCACAGATAAATATATATAGCCTGATTATCAAAGTTATTTTATATGCCTTCTGCTGTGAGCTTCAATAAGGATGTTTGCACAGGCAGTGGAAGCAGTACTAGTTATATTGCCGTTATCCCATTTCCAATGCTTATTCTCTGGAGTATGGTCACTGTAAAGCTGGCAGTGCCCAACAACCCCAGGCAGGTTCCACCCTGTGCCAGTCACTCATGAGCCCCATCTCTCCAAAGCTACCAAATGTATTTCATTAAGTTTCTTTGTAGATCTAACCTCAGCCTCATTTCCGTAAAAAAAAAAAATCCTGTATCTTGTGTGAACCAAAGGGAAACGAATGGTACTGTGGGATAAATCTGCCTAATTTTTTCCACACAGGCTGGTAATATTTTACGCTCATAGCCGTTCCAAATTACTATGTGCCTCTCTCCCACTGGGAGCTTTTACTTACCCATTGCTTCTATGATGGTATGCAGCCTTTGCTATCAGATGAAGTTATCCAGGATTTGTGTCTTTCGAATGAACCTCCAGCCAATACCATACATTTATACAATAAAAGTGAATTTGCTGTCCCTGAATAGCAGTTTTGCTAGACTGAAGATGTTACATTTTAACTTAGTAGGAAACATTAATTATTAGTAGGAAATACTGATGGATTCAAGTTTCCAGATATATTTGATCAATAACTGGAAGCAGAAATAAGTCTCTCATATTTGATCCTCGTTCAGAGGAAGCTCATTTCCACAGGAGCAGTCAATGTCATTTTTACATGAAACAGTTGACAGCTCCTGCTGGGAGGCTGGATTTACTCTCAACAGTCTTTGACCTGGTGCCTTGCACGGTACTTTGAACACTGCTCCAGGAATGAAGCAGTGTTACAAACTGCAGATATAAACCAGCCAGTTTTATATCCATGCCTTTGAGGAGGCAAACTGCTAGCTTTTGGATCTGCCCATTATCTGCTGGGTTGCAGGGCAGTTAAGTCCAAAATTAACTGCAGGGAAATTAAAATGCTACGTTGCTCTTCCAGCTACTTCCATTATTACATCTAATTATTGTGAAAACCTTTCCCCAGTTCTCACCAGTAATTCCAGTAATTTTTTCACTGAAATAACTTGCCACTAATAGCTGCCATCAAAGCTCTTTGATTCAACTACAGTTTTTTTAAATTCCCTAAACCACACTTGGAATTGTCTTGAGACAAGTTCACAGTGACATATCCACTGCACAACTCTGTCAGATGCAAAGCAAAACCTGACTCTATGAGTCAACTTTTTTTTTCTGAAACTGATTATACTGACATGTTTTATACTATAGATAGGGTAGGAAATTCAAGTTTTAGTGCTAGACTTAGATGTTAAAGCAGCAGAGGAAATGCACTTGTCTGAAGGTGTAAATTTTTAATTGCTCTTAGTGTGTTTTCTTGCATATTACCCTCACTAACTTCATATACCAGCAGGCCTGTGGAAGTACTCAGCTGGTTACTGTCCCATTTTGTTCATTTTTACTGAGACAATAGCCCTAGGAAATAGGAGCTTGGATTGAAGAAATCCAAGTTTCAGCAAGAATCAGCAGAAAATTTCAGAAAACTTTCTATGAGATTTTCCATAAAGATTGTGAAGAGTTACTCAAATATCTGATATCCTCCAGTGTGACCAGCAGACTTGAGTTTATGATATGATATGATATGATATGATATGATATGATATGATATGATATGATATATGATATGATATGATATGATATGATATGATATGATATGATATATCTTTATTTCCCCAAATAGCTCAATAAGCCAATTATATGGCTGGTACTTGTTTTATTCTGAGCTCTTTTTTTATATACTGATGATACTCTAAAAACACAGCTTCCAAGGATTTTATTCAGTAGAATCCAATCTAATTGAGTCTTGATACTTTAATTAAGAGATGAATAGTCAAAAAGCACCAAATGAGGGAGGTTACAAATAAGGTCCAGAGTAAGTTTTGAGCTTTTTTACTTTGAAAATTTGTAATTTTTAATTCTGAATTATTAAAATTATATTCACCATACTATTTTTAATATTAACAAAACATAACAGCTGGTAATAATGTATTGACTACATTGCAGTATACTGTTGCAGAAGGAAAGGGATTGTCCCAATTTTGCAGTGCTTCCAGGAAGCCAAAATACTGTTGCACAGGGCCCCTGTCTCTGTCCTGGTCATAGAGTCTTGCTCTCTTTGCTAGCCCTCAAGTTTTGGAATATAACAATCAATTAGCTACAAAATATGCAGACCAATGATGACAGCTGTTCTGTAGAATTAATAAAATTTTGTATTCCCACAGCTGCTTTCTTGCCATGTGTCTAAGAACTCTTTAAGCCTAACACTTCAGAAACAACCTAAAAGGCAGTTTCTCAATCACGTTTTTATAATCAGTTGCATATTTTTATATTTTCTCATCTTATGTCACCAATAAGACCTTATCTCACTCTCTGACTACATATTACTATATAAGCTTCAGTAAATTCTTTCCTTAATAGGCTCTACTACACAGTATCTTAAGAAAGCTTCTGGATAGTCTCACTTGGTCTGTCAAAAGGACTAATAAAGTTTACTTAGCACTTTGTCAGATTATGATTATTTTTATGTGGGTTAAATGCTACTCCTGTTATATTTAATCATGTCATTTTTGAATAGCTGTAAGTGAAAAATCCAGTTGTAATCAAGAAACAATGTTTGCAAATCTTGAATAAACCATTTATACTATTTAAACAAAAGTGGAAATAAACTCTGGCATTTTAGTGCCTTGCATGGTGATTTTTCTTTTTTAAGACAAATTATGGTTTTGTAACTTCCCATAATCCAGAGCACATGAAGCATGTGAAATGAAATTTACTTTTTGTTATTATTTTCAGGTTTATTCCATTGCAGACCTTAACAAAAGACCAAAATACTGACACTGGTTTTGGAGGATGGCAGTGCAGGTAGCCATGGCAACAGAGAATTCTTTGTGTACTCCCCTCCCAGGTATTTCCTGAATTTGTCAGGCAGTGTCAACACGCACCAAGTTACTGCTGCCAGAGACACATTTTGTCAGAACCAAAGACAATGAGGTGACTACTGACTCAGCTACAGCCTCCTGAGCAGCCCAGGTGTACTAAAATCAAACTGTTTTCTTCTTCCAGGATTCACAGTCAGCTGTGCTGACTCTCCTGTGCACTCCGATGTTCAGACAGAGAGTAATCTGCCCTAGATTTATTGAAGGCAATAGTTCAAACAGGAATGCCAGTATAGAGGAAATAAATTAGACATTTTCTTCCATAACACAACATTTGTGGCACCATTGCAGACCTCTCCCTCACCCCTGAAAGGATTGAAGTGACACAATGTTAAACATTTGGAGACAGTCAAATGAAATACAGTATTCCAATTCAAGTCAAAAAATATGAAAAGAAATGCAGTGTTTTGATATTCCCGGTGAAAAATGAAAAGAAGACAGAAAAAGTAGTCTTTCTGAGCTCAATTTCAATGCTGTGTTCTCTGGGTTTCGTTAAGAAGTATTATTTTCAACTGGTTAATACTATCTTAAATTATTTTACGTTGCATTGTTTATGTACCTGACTGAATGGAAATCTATTTGAATATGCTTAGACAAATGTTTTCTTGCATTTTTCCCTCATGCAAAGACTTTATTTTGCATTTGTCACTTATCAGAGAATCACAGAATGGGTGGGGTTGGAAAGGACCTCTGGAGATCATCTAGTCCAACCATCCTGCTAAAGCAGGTTCACCGGGTTGTACAAGATGGCATCCAAATGGTGTTTGAGTAGCTCCACAGAAGAAGGGTCCACAACCTCTCCGGGCAGCCTGTTCCAGTGCTGTCACACTCAAAGGAAAGAAGTTTTTCCTCATACTCAGATGGAATTTCCTGTGTTTCAGTTTGTGCTCATCGCCCCTTATCCTGTCACTGGGCACCACTCAAGAGTCTGGCCCCAATCTCTGGACACCTGCCCTTAAAGCATTTGTATGCCTTGATAAGATCCCCTCTTCTTCAATCATCTCTTCTCAAGGCTGAACAGGCTCAGCTCTCTCAGCCTTTCCTCCTAAGAGACGTGCCCCAGTCTCTTCATCATCTTTGTGAGATGGTTAAACTCTCACGGTAAGACTCTTTCAGTTATTAGCCTGAGGGTGACTCCTTTCCCTTTCTGAGTTGTGTCCACTTAAAACAGCTAAGAGAAGGGGCTGGGAAGAGAAGTGCTGCAAGATTGAACTGTTATGTTAATATCTAAAAACATCCTGCACTCCAGTAAACTCTAACACATAAATTCTGAAAATTTGACAAAAAGGAATGTTGTTTACTTGACATCAGGTGGTTTTCCAGGGACACTGGGGAGGAGTCCTTACATTAAGGATTTTTGAATGCGGATTTAAGGAAGATCTTCGGGTCAGTCATAGCTGTCAGTGTAAATAAAGATCAATTCATTTCAAGGCCAGGGGTATTCTGACACAAGCCATATACTGATAGAAAATCATACGATAGAAACACAGAATACCAGGTTGGAAGACACCCCAAGGATAACCTGGTCCAACCTTTCTTGGCAAATTAAGAATAAGACCCAAGAACTGCCCTTGGACTTGCAACCCTAAATGAACACTAGCAGATCCAGAATTCCTTATCCAGCCATATTTTCCTGTTTTACATTTAGTATATAAACAAATTACAATAATCATAGAAGTCCTATTTCTTAACACTTATGCATGTTGTCCATTAGCAATATTACCAGAGGATCTGCCAATATTTTTTTTTTTACATTTTGCTGTCTCTGAGGCCTGCTGTGCAATTAGTCAATGTAAACAAAAGCTACAAATCACAGGAAAAAATATTCTGAATGTACATCATTCAATATGTCACATTGCCACAAATGCGCTATAGTGTTTCCCTTGCAGATTTTCAGCAATCTCCATGAAATTTTCTACAGATTTATTAAGTAGCTTGCCTCATATGACTCAGTGTGTGTCTAATTGGGTGATACTCCATAATTGTTCTCAAATTCTGTTATCAGTATGCACTACAGACACAGCAATGGCCTATAATAGCTATTATATAGCTATTTAGCTATTATTAGTTAAATATTTGTTTTCTTTATTAGCTAATATATATTATTACATAGCTATGTAGCTATTATTAGCTATTTATACAGCTATAAACACATAAATGTACTTGGGGATATGAAAATGTTCAAAAAATATATGTATATTAAATGCAAATAAGTAAGTACACCGTTTGCTTAACCAAGTGACTTAAGGTGGGTTGTTGGGGTTTTGTTTTATTTTATTTTTAATCATATTATGGACAAGTTATTTATTTTAAACTGTGGCAAATATCCTAAGCTGTAGCAGAACTGAGAAAGTTTTTAAAAAATAAAATATGGAAGTTTTAAATTCATGGTTATTTTTAGTTATTTGTCAAAATCTATGAAGGATTTCAAAAGTTTGACCCTCTGGAACCCCTGCCATCTACGCAAACTTCTAACCCAGTTTTTCAGTTCACAGAAAACATTTTTCTCTTCTGTTTTACTTGGCTGGAATTTCAATTGGAACTTCTCTTTCCCACAGTGTGCTCTGAAATGTCAGACTAGAGAGAGAGAGAGAGAGAGATCAAGCACTTTCTTAATGGATGGCGGAGTCAGCAGCAAAGGTCTGTGACTTGCTAACTTGGAGTCAGCACCCTCTTCTGTGGTGTATATCCTAATTCATCGCCATGCTCTTCAAATTTGAAAATCCATTTATAATGTACACTCAGGAAGTGTGCCTTGGCCAGTGTGCTAGCCATGGGTTAAAGGAGGAGTGTGCACAGCAACCCTCACCCTTACTGTAGGACATCCAGCCAGTCCTTGCAGGATAGGACAGGGTTAGCACCCTGTACTGCAGCACTCACAAAATCTATTTCTCATCGGCTACGTGGATTTCAAAAACACCAGTAAAATATTCTAAATCTTTGCACTGCCAGTTCGAAACACCTGGCAAAAAAGCAGGCTTTGCATGGTCCTTTCAATGTCATTGTATGTGAAGCTGAGGCTGGTTTATAAAGTAAACTGATGAAAAGTAATGATGTGGTTCACTTTTAAAGCTTGCAATAAGAGCAGCAAGGAATGACAGAGTGAAAGACCTTGTGTTACTTTAACCCAAGTAGTCTGTTTTGGTCTGCTGCAAAGTCATGCATCTCCTAAATAAAAGACAAAACTGAGGAAAAACAACTTGCAGCTCTGCAAAAGCACCAAAAATCATGGCTTGTATATATTCCAGGAAAAAAGGATCTGACTGCATCTTCACTGAACTGCAGTCTTCACCCTTCAGCTGTGAGAGAGCATTCAACCACAGAGTTTCTGTTTTCAACATTGGTTTGGATAGCACGTATTTCTAGCACTGTGGCTGCAACACTATTAAAATCAAACTTACTTTCCCTTTCTCACTATAACTGTAAATGAGCTTGGACTATCAGCTAGCGATTAACCTGCAGGAAACACCCTCTGACTCGATCAGTGCTGTATGAATCTACAATACAGACAATTGATTGTGCTTGCACATCAGTATCAATTGTGGGTATGACCTCTTTCACTTTCTTAGCAAACAATAACACAAACTCTTGACACGTCTCATAACTCCTATTTCCCAAGCTGCTGTCAGCCACTCTGCTAAGAGTAAAACTGTGGTTTACTAGAGTGGCTGACAAGTTGATGCTCATGCATAAGCACATAAGATAGAAGGCGAGTCCTGCGGGACGATGTGTGCTGTGCTCAGTGAGACGGTCTATTGTGTGTGTATCTTTGAACGCAAGTGCAACCGCATTATTTTTGTGAGCTGACTCAGATGTTTAATATCACATATATGTTGACTGAGTTGGCAGAATGGAAGCCAGAATACTATGCACTTCGCAAGGCTGAGCCCAAGGGGCTTTTCATCTCAAAAAACAATGGTTGCTGATCATACTGCAAAGTCAGCCACTCATTACTGTTGCATGCTGAGCACCAGTCAGCTGCTGATACAAAACGTATCAAAAACCAGCTAGAATAAAGCTTCGCATGGAGATTATTTTATAATTTGTTGAAAAATACTAGGCAGCAGTACTAAAAAGTTTGAACCAAATTGTATAAATTAATGTACAACTTTCAATGACTTCGTATCTGGTGACTCCAGTGTAGCCACATGCCTTGCTCTGTGAAAGGAGAATTTGGCTTTATGACAACTTAAAAACAAAAAGAAGGCTTCCAAACCAGTTTGTGGATAAATACCTTGTACCAAAGACCTTTGTATTTCAAAAGAAATGAATCGCCACACCTTTTGTTTAGACAATACCTTTTCAAATGAAGTCATCCCTAGGAAAACCAAAAAAATCACGTATTTGAATCAAAACACTTTTTTAATGATAAGACTTATAAATATCCATGATATACATGGCTGTTTTCAGCTATTAGTGATATTTATGGGGCACTTTACAATTCATCTTTACATTCTGATAGGAGACAGTCTGTTAATGGAATTGAGACACTATAGCAACTGTTCCAATGGTTTATATATAAAACATATTCAGATGGGATGAACTCACCTAGACGATCACATCTGATTTTATACTATATTATTTACTCTCATTAGCATGATTATGCACAAGATAATAACCAAAGGGGAAAATCAGACCATAGCATTGACCAATGGCTGATCAACTTTCATAATTTTAAATATTACTAAAATCCCTGGTGTACTTTCATGCTCCAGCTACCCTTTTCCCAAATAGTTCAGTTGACAGCAGAAGCCAGGAACTGTCTCAGTGTTCAGTGTGCATGTGGTCACCTTCTGAGGGTAAAAGAGTTTAGATGCATGGATATGAGTATGTATCGGGTAAAATTCCATAGTCCATTAAAGATCACAGACACACAGAATAATTTTAGTCTGAATGGACTCCTGGTGGTTACCCAGTCCAGACCCTAAGGACCTCTGGAGCTAACTTCAGTTAGATCATTGCCAAAGCCGCCTCTCACTTGAGTTTCCATTATCTCCAAAGATGGAGACCTTGCTGCATCTCTGGACCACCTGCTGCAGTGTTTGACCTCCCTCACTGTGAAGAGTTTTTTCCTTTCACTATCCTGCATTTGATGACCTTGATGAAGTTTGTGTCTGTTATCTTGACACTTTTTGCAGTGTGCACTGTGAAGATTCTGGCTCCATCTCCTGTATAGACTTCCATGAAATAATAAAGAAACCAGTGAGACCCTCATGAGCCTCCTCTTCTCCAGACTGAACAAATCTAGGTCTATCAGCTTTTCACACTATGTGCTCCAGCCTGCCAAACATTATGGTGGCTTTCAGTATCTTTGGAAGCACAAAAGTGTGCTTTTCACACTTTTTTTTTCTTGTGAGCAGCAAAGGCTAGTAGTTCCCATGAGATGGTGCCTTGACAATTCCTCTGCAACATCCTCATTCTGGGTTTGTGACAAGACACAGACTTCTTCAGATTACGAGGGTGTGGGTAAATTGACTCTTATGTAATTGGAGCAGCACATACTGATCTGTATTAATTTTGCCTAAGAAATCTGGTTCAGGACATCCCAGCACAGAGTCATGCTGGCACTAGATGGGAAACTAGAAGCACTATAGCAACATTTCCATTGCAGATAATCCATCTGTCATTTTCATACACAAACCCTGTGATGAAAAGCAATATGTATTAATCCAAGCAGAAATCTTAACTAATGTGGCTTTATTCCTCCCAGTACTCAAGGTCCTTCTCTTATACATAACTCTGGCAATTCTACATTGTACTGCAATGTGCATTATAGACAGAGATTTCAGCAAAGCCAGCTGTATTCACTGTGACTAGAGCCTGAAAATCTTCCTTATCCTACCAGATGGCATAGTTTTGACTCCTGACACAGAAATGAACTTATAGCTGGTTTTTAATACTTTAAAAGAAAAAGCATTTAACTTCCATTTTGAAATCGGTTTATCTGGTTTTTTCAGAGCAGATAGTACTTCTGACAGCCCACTTTATATTAATCCTGACATCTTTGATGGTCTGATGGTCTGTTTCTACATGAAGGAATGGTATTTTCTTGCTATGCTGGCATTTCACATCCCACTGAGTTCAGAACAAAGGTGGTTTTGCTGTGTTGCTTGAATGTTAAGTTTAGAATAAGACCTGACAATTTAAGACATGATTGATATGCAGAATCTGCATCAGATTATTACAAAAAAAAGTTCTGTCCTGTTAAAATCCCCAGTGTTTCCTAGACTGCTGCATTAAAAGGATAAATGTACTGCTATCAATAAATTAACATTACATGCTAGATAACACTAGAGTTAACTCTCTTATAACAATTACAAGACTGGTTATTAGGATTCTTTCTACTTCATCTACATCTGAAACATGTAATTTTGCTCCAAACAGGCAAAAATCAATCTCAGGAGGCAGTAAATACAGTAAATTGGAAGCTTTCTTTGTGCCCTCTTCTAATTCTGCACGCCCTCTACATGATGGCATCAGAAGATTGAAGGGCGTGTCTACCGGTACTTGTTTGGGATAGAGGACCAAGAGAGATGCAAAACTTGTTTTCTTGGTGTTACTTGAGCCAAGGACAATTCAACACCAGCTGAACTGTCAGTTTAAAGCTCGTGCTTTAAAGCTTCTCTGCTCTACCACGTAATACAAAAAGAATATTATGTTGTCTGCCTCACAATGTATCTCACTGAGCTATTTTCTAACCCGTTTCCCACAGCTTTGCTGGAGTAGTCATAGGGATTTGGTAGGTTTAATTTTATTCCTTTGAAGCTATGCTTGTTTGTTGATTTTTTTACTGTAATCAGCTAATGCAGGTGTTGGGATTCAACTGTAACTATAATTATGGTTCATTTAAATGATACTGAAGCAAGGTTCAGCACCATGTAGCTAGTAGGATCAGCTTTATTCCAGAAACTTAGTGCCTTTACTAAAGCTAGGAAGTCTAATACTTTATGTGAAATGTATAATGTTCTTAAAACTTTCCTAACTAGTATTAAAGATCATCCTCAATCAATTTTATGATATTAGTGCAAAATTTACACAGGTGAAAAATCTGCATCTCAACAATAACAAACACTGGTGCATCAGCCTTGAAACTATAATTCTTTTTTTTTTTTTAATCTATTGACTTAATCTAGTGTCACAGCATAAGCACCAAGTTCATTTTTAAGTTGTAAATGCAAATGGAACAATGCTAAGTTCAAGCCTCTTATAAAAAATCCTGCATGTTCTGTTTCTTACTGTCCTGTCTCTTATCAATGAGACATATCAGCATACAGCACTTGTAAGCAGATCTGCTGAAAGTAACTATAAACAAACCAGAGTGGGCATGTTGGCCCTCACTGTGTTGTGTAAATTTAGTTTTGGTAGTGTTTTTTTTCTTCTTTTTTAGCTTTTTCAAGATATTTTCTCATATTGCAGGTTTACACCAAGTAGTAGACTGAAAGAGCTATATAAAGATAAAGACTCCATAAAAATACATTGATGCAAATATTTTTGTAACCTTCAGAGTGGTATGTCTCATACTGGTGGCCCAAAAATACATGGCAAGAGTTCACCACCCACACTGCAGCACTTCTCCTGCACCAGGGTGGGGAACTGAGAATTATCCTTTAGTCATTCTGCCCATTTTGAGCAACTGACATTTGTGCAGTTGTAAAAAGAGAGAGCTCTCCTGTACTGTGGGATATTGGATTCTTTAATTTGTTGAAAATAGGGTTCATTTATAACCTGGCCTAAATGGGTTAGATAATTTTCTATACACAAACACATGTACAGGTATTTATAAACTCTATACATAAATCTGAAAACATTTTAAGCTTCTGTGTGTCTTCCCTGGTTTGCAAGACCAAAGGATTCAAGAAGCAGCTAACTTAGACAACACTGGTCCTACAGCACTGCAAAAAGCAAGAGAAACAGTTCCTAAACTTGTACGTTTATTATGATTTACTGCTGAGAAATACAGATGAGAAAAAATTTGCTTACCTCCTGTTCTCTCATAAATTACTAGGCTAGTTGCAACACAAAAGTTAAATCTGATTTTGGGAATACATACCTTGGCAAAACACATGCCCAAGGGATTTGTGTACATAGATTGTCACACTGTGGATGAACAACGGCAAAACTGACAGTTGTCACTGCAACAGATCCCTCCAGCAATATTTACTGAGTAATGATTTGAATGCACTGCAGCATAAAAAGGAGTATTGTATGTGTTCTCCTGCTGCACCCAAGAAGGGATTTCAAGGCCCAGCTTTAATATGGTAAAGACAGGAGGCTATGATGGAGCTGTTTTCCATTCTGATTACAAAAATCATCATTCATAACCTGCCGTTTTCCATTCCTCTCAGAAACTTTGCTGGAAAGAAGAGATTTTCTGCTTAAAATGAAGATGTCTAGAATTCTCCACTCTATTGTTTGCGTGAGAGATACTCAGTATTTCAGAGAGCCTAGCCCAAAGCTTCCCACGTTCTCTAAAAGACTGCAGAAGGGTGATGTTCTTTCTACTCAATTTTGCTCAGTTGGCTTATCCTGTTTTTTGTTATAGGCTGAAAAACCTTTCTGACAGACACATAAAAATCTAGCCATTCAAAATTAGGTCCTTAAAAATGTATGTATAAAGCCTATATATAGATATACGCATCTACTATAATGATATACTGTTTCTGAACAATTGAAAAAAAATCGGAAACAGACTTACATATGTATTTATGGAGTGTGAAAGTTTAAAAACCTAAATTACATCTAGCATATATGATGAAAAAAACAATTACAAGTATCGTATTCACAAAGCTTTTGATCCTCTTGTGCACTGATTGTTACCAAGACTTATCTTCCAGGTGGTTTCTGAAAAGAGTAAATTAAAAGATTTCCAAGAGCTACAAAACACTAAAGGGAGGGAAGAAAAGAAAAACTCAAAAAGCTACCAAGAGAAACAAAGAACATAGAGAAAGACAGAATGGGCTTAAATTCAGCTAGCAATTCACTAATTCCATATCTCAGTGGTAGGAAATACTCAGAAATAAGAAATTCAGATGGTTAATAAAGGAAAACAGCAACTAAGAGGCTTAGTCCAATGTCATACAACCCAGAAATTTACCCTAATCTCTCTCTTATTTTGGAAAGTCTTCCCCCCTGAATAAATTGCAGTGCATATTTTGCAATAAATTTGTTTGTTTAAATTTAAATGGCATGGAGAATTTTTTTTCTAAAGCACATACTTCTTGAGTGGAAATTCTATGGTATTTGCTGAAACGTCATGTACTTTATTCCCCAGCTCTCTGAACCTTGATGAAAGTCAGAAGGCCAAAAATAGGAATTTTTCATAATTGTTCTGTTTCAGTTTTTATTGTAAGTTTACTGTTCTGCAATTTCTAGCCTTCCTTCCTCTCTTTTATGCAGCTTTATTCAACAAGGCTCTATTTGTACATATATTATACTTAGTTATAACAATTGCTTCCTATAATCAGAGCAAATTAGTTTTGTTGTAATTTGTCTTTTGAATCCGTATTAAGCTGCTGAACTTTGGTGTGTTAATCCATAGCAGGAAAGCACAAACATTTCTGACAGGTTTTCAGACTGAAGCAAACATTACCAAAATAAACGAAACACAATGTGTTCACAGTTAATTAGTTTAACCAGAGCACTTTAATTTCTCATAGACAGAAATTTGAATGAATACAAAGAAAAATAATTTAATTATAAATATACTTGCAGTTGAGCATAATGGTGCCATCAATTTTTAGCAGACTCCACATTATAGTCCATAGGGGATCTGTTAAAATATTGATAGCAGGATATGGCCCATTATGAAGACACACATTGTGTTCTATTTTAAACAGAGAATTAATAAAGATTTGTTTCAGGAGGATGTAAGAAGAATAAACAGTAGGGCTTATTTCAGTATGTCACTGGACCATAGAAGGAAATCTGACCTCTTGCTTTCCACTTCTTACTTTGCCTTGCAGCAGCCAGTTTATTCATAGAAAAGAAAAAAAAAAGAAGAAAAAAGAACAGTGTGGACTAAAGTATTTCTATTACCATACATATTTTTTTCCCCTCTATTATATAATAAAAAATAGAGTCCCCAAATGGACCCAAGTACTCAAGAAAGTGAAATTCTTTTCTTTCTTTCCTACTTCTATCTCATCCAGGTTTACCAGAATGGCAAAGGATTTTTGCATTGTTCTGAGGGAAGGAAAAAAAGCCTCAATTTTTAACTCAATCTCCTTGAAGCTTTAGAGAATGCATAAGGGACACAGACACTAATACAGTATTTCCTAAATTTTGTCCTTTTCTTTCTTCCTTAGAAATAAATACCTTTTACAAATGATCTCTAGCTAATACTTTGCAATGCTCAGAAGAGAAGGAGAATATAACACTGCTGGAAACTTAGTCTTTCTAACTTTTATGTGATACTCAGTTCTTGTTTTTCACTATGTTCCCATGTAAAACATTCACTCCTCCCCCTAATTCATTTCCTCTACTTGGGAAAGAGAGAGAAACACAAGTGTAATGAGGAAGCAGAGGGTAACACAGACTGTCAAGCTGGCATACTTCCTAGGACCCAACAATTCAGACTGACAGTCTCCTTCTGTTCGTGGTACACTGGGTTCATCTGCCATTTTGGGGCACCCAAAACAACCTTCTTGGGAGAAAAAGGAAATTTATCACGTTTTAGACATTTTATCACCTTTTAGGGATCTTAAAAACAGATGAACAAATCCTTTATCTTCAGGTTTCATAGTTTTAGTAAAGTGGAAGCTTACGCAACTTACTGTTACTTATTTTAGCGAGCACAGCAATATAGGAAAATATGAAGACAGCTAGCTGACAAAGATGAGATTTTGGCTAAAGGAAGTTTTTGGCTTTCCCTGTTGGCAGGGCAGGGATATCTCTCAGAGCACTGATTAGGGGCTCATAGCTCCCCTTACCCCCCAGAAGGGATAGAAATTTGGAGTGTATGTCCCAGCTGCCAAACCTGATTTGAAGCTGGGAACAGTTTATGTCAGATCCCCTATGCAAGGGCAATTAGAATTCATAGATCTTGGAAACACATGTGGCACCTGTACAAATGCCAAATCAGCTCAAAATTGGTGAGATTATGCTAAATAATGACTAAACTAATCAGATTTGACTGAGCTATCAAAAAAAGGGAAAATAAGTTTCTTGTTTACTTTTTCTCCGTCTTTCACCTGTGTTGTCTATACTAATACAGAGGTCTGGTCCTGGTCTTACTGACATCTGTTTCAGCAGGGCAGGAGTTACAACCTTGAACCTGTTCGAGCATGGCAAATGAGTAAGCTCCAGCTGACTGCAGCTTTGTGCAGAACTCAAACCAGCAGTCTCAGGGCCATCGAGTGGCTGATAGAGCTGCATTAACACTTGGTGCAAGCAGGATGTCCCCTCCTGTTACTAAACAGGTCAAGAAGTCAGTTTTGTTTGGTTTTTTTTCAGTACAGCCCTTGATATAGTACTTAATCTTTCTTTATATGGAAAGATGTTTATACGGAAGATGTAGAGCTCTGCATCAGGCAATATGAGGGGGATACTCCTTCAATAACAGGCCATGTTTTGTGGAAATGTGGACAGCATGAAAAGGGGATTTTAAGAATTCCAGCACTGAGACAGGGAATAAGAGATAAGACTACCTGAAGGAGAAAGGGTTATTCACAGAAATCCTTAACTTCAACTCCAAATAAGATCTAAGGAAATTAGAGACTAATATTTCTTTCTATACTCATCAACATTTTTACAGGCATAAAAAAGCATGTTAACTAATGTAACAATAAATCATTAAACAAAAAAATAGATATAATGAAATTTTGATGGAACAAATTTGTTTTCACAAGTTTGCATACAGAGAACATATCAAATAGCCAAAATAATTAATTTTCAATTTTGCTTTTTAACAAAGCTAATTTCTCTAGCATTTGTAAACTTTTTTCCTTAATATTTAAGGTAAAAAGCTAAAAAAGAGCCATTGAATAAATACATATTTATTATCTGGGAGACAATCTTTCTTGTGTACCATCCATCCATCCCAGGAGCTGCACTATTGAAGTCAATGAAGAATGGCATCCAGTAGAAATGAAATAGTGACAGTAGATATTGAATGTACATGTTGCCTCACATCTGCCTTATGTGTGTATGTCATGACTGCCCTTGAAGCTAGCATGTCAATACTGCTAAGAGAGTTCTGCACCTCCGTTTTCTACACTACTGTCTTTTGGATATAGTGATAATGGTAGCTGACTGTGAAGCTAGGCTACTATCCTGACCTGAGTCCATAAGCAGCACCCATTTTCATGTATCTGAAACTTCATTTTTTTTCCAAAAACCCAGATGGAAGTAAAAAATGATATGTTATATACACTGTATTTCATGTGCCTGCAATGCCCAGAACAGCTGCCTGAGAGAGATCAACACAAATGAATGGTGTCAGTCTTTCTTACTTTCAGTATGCATTGTCATTACCTGAGCTGAGGACAAAAAAATTGATGCAAAGTTTCTAAGTAAGGACCTAAAGCTGCAGAAATGAAACAACAGTTTTTGTTGTGTTAGGTCTGCTTTTTAACAGAAATCCATGATAAAAATATTGAAAAAAGTGTTTAATCCAGCCCAAAGCAGTATATGACAATACAAAGTAAGTGTCCTTCTTTCTGTAGAGTATCTGCTCTCAGAGTATGAGGCAGTGACTAGAGAGGAGGCCTGTGGGGCAATTACAGCAATACAGCTCATGCTGACTGATGAATAGTGCTCAGACCTCGTTCCTGTTAAAAAAAGTGGTGGGAAAGCACGTGAACATTTCTGAATTGGAGCTGTATAGGCTTCCATGATCTAAGACTGACCAGCCAAGGTGAGCGTTTTGCTGTGACGTGGCTCATCCTGTGCTACAGCTCTAAATACCCACTCCTACACATCACATGAGCAATATCAAAGCACTTTGTGTATACAATCCATTTAACAAAACACTGAGCAGTATCATCATAGGTACTTCAAATATGTTACAAGTAATTACTACTTCATATGACAAAAGCAAGGGTTTATCTACATTAAGGACTGCAGAGGTAAAAATATTTCCTTTGAGATAACAAATAAATTAATTGTTCTGATACCACCTAGGCACAGGAGACTTAAATTGCTTTAGACAGTGCCTGTCAACCCGTTGCATAAAATAAGCTACATTCAATCTGTGAAATATTCCCTCACATAGAAAAAAGCACATTTTACAATGTGCATATTTATTCTCATGCATAAAAGAAATGTAAACATTGCTCCGAGTCTGTGCATATGAGAGTAAGACAGAGTGAATCACCTTTTGGAAAACAGAATTCACATGCAAATAATTGTTTTACTTGGAACCTGGGACGCAACATGTTGTATGATATCACAATACATGATACTGTTGTCATATTTCTTTAGAGGAAACAGTGGAGAAGAACAATAGTCTTTCACCCAGATAAAATGAGAAGAAAGATATCTGTGCAGATGTGGATTGGAGGAGGAGAACATTCCTCTGGTGGGTAGAAGCCTTGAGAGGTCCAAGGCAAGGGAGGGCAGGAGGGGAAGAGTGCAGCCAGGAATGAAGCAGTCACAATCAGATGATCGAACCAATCCGCTGCATCATAAAAAAAACCTAGGATTTGCCCCAGATACACAACTGCATTTCCTAAACTTTCATGACACAATTGAGTGTATTTCCCTAATCATGTTTAAAAAGTAGTTCCCTATGTGCCATTCCCTCAGGAGGTTGGAGATGGAGCTTTTCTAATAAGCAAGAAGTTCAGTGACCATAAAACTGTATTAAGCAGCCATTTCTCAAAAACATTTCAAAATATGTCTATCTATGTGTTAAACTACAGCAGAAAGCAAAAAATACAATAAATTCCCTTTTATACATTGTATCTATATTTAACCTATGTTTGCTTTCTTCTTTCTGTGAAATTTTATACATATTTTTTCTGCTGGTGATATTTGACAGAGTCAATAGAGGAGATCAAAGAGTAGAACTAAAAATAATCAGAGTTATTTCTTCTCCTCCCTCCTTTTCACACTTCTCATTTTCTGTCAGTTCTGTTTAATTTCTACTTTTTCTGCTTCTAGTAAACCTGTGTCCCTTTAAATTCAGCCAAAGCTCTGACAATTATACTTTTTTTATTCTGGTATACAAGTGATAATAAAGATTCTACTGGATAAAAATTTCTATTACTTAACAGAAACCTAAGCTATGACTCATATATTAGGTAATCAGTATTTTCCATAAAACCTAGTATTCTCTCATAGGTAAGACAGTTTAAGTTTTTTAAATTTCAGAGATCAGCAGGCACATGCCCTATAAACAACACTTATTGCTAAACTTTCAGTGTTTTGTGATTTGCTTGTTTTTCTTCCAGCCTGCAATATGGGCAAGATGAATTGCCTGCAAAAAGGCAATATGAATCATTTTGGAAAAATTATCATGCTATTTAAAACAAATTTCTTGTTGAGTTAATATAACAACTACTTGAAAATCAAAGCTCTTCTGTTAATGCATGGCATAGTATAGATATTTGATGGCTATAACAATGAGCTCTTCTAATCCTATAGAAGCTTCAATGAAGAGCGTTGCAGTAGTCTGGCTCAGTGAAAGAGACTTGTGTTGACCTCCTTCACTAACAAACTCCTAAAAATACTGTGTTAAACTCCATGTTTGTCAACAGACCTGGAAGGAATCCTCGATATTACTGAGAATGAGTAAGTCAGAGCCATGCTTGGACCCAGGGCAGGAAGGTCCATTTGGATGCTTTGAGATTCCTCCTGGAGTCAATGAGTTATTTCAGCTGTTGCTTTACCCTCAAAGAGAGGCTGGTACACAATTGCACACCACAACAGGACACCAACACTTGCTTTTCTGATACTGAGAAGAGATCTTTTGCATCACAAATGACAAAACCACCTGCGGGACAGCAGAAGTTTATGCATTGAGGTGATTCATAAAACTGAAATAGAATTAAAGTAGATGGAGGGACGTTGACCTGTGCTTAGAATTCCTATGCATGTGAGTTGTCTAACCTTAAGATCTTTTTGTTATTGCCAGTTCTTTGGCAACAGTAAGATTAAAAGAAAGGAAGAAATGCAACAACATCTCAGTTTTGGCAATTCTAAAGCTGTGTCTGCTAGGAAAAAAGGATGATTACGGTAAATATTCATATTTTCAGCTGTTCATGAATGCAGCAAGTAGATGATTTTTTTGCCCATTAACATTTAGAATCTGTTCTAAATAATCCATCCACTATGGACTTGTTCAAAAACTGAATTGTCTATCTGTACAGGTGAGTAAAGGAACAAAAGCTTGGCTGTTGGAAGTGTATGCTACACAAACAGGAAGAGCAGATTTTGTCAGGCTTTTTTCTGAGTGTAGGTAAGTATTGGGAATATATTATTTAAATGATAATCTGATTCTAGACATGTATCCATCACACACAAGTAGGCTGGCTTGTAAGGTTGCCTAGTTCAATCTGATGTTAACTAGGAAAACTCACACAGTCGTTACAAAGAACTTAAAAATGCAACCAAAGAGTATAAATAAAGCATAGAATACCCAGGGAAAAAAGAAGTGGATAAAAATTCTCAGACTACTTCAGAACATTTTTGGTTTCAGCTATTTTACAATCTAAACCCATCAACACAAAAACCTCTTTTGCAACAGAACCAGGTCCAAAGAGTTCAGACCTGAGCATAAGGTGTGGCCATTCCGTATACCAAAACAAGCAAATTTTTATATCAGAACAATCCCTTTTAGAAAGTCCCGAAATTTTTTTTATTATTTCGGCAAATAGCATTCAAGACATATGCATTTGTAGATTTCCATAAAATGAAATGTTCATGGCTTAATTCCATTAGCAATTCAATTGCATATTAAAAACAGAAAAATGAAAAAATTAAATCACTGACAAGGCCATATTGCTGCAGCTATTCAAACAGATGTACCATCACCTCCACTCTAAAGCTTACTAAATCAAGCAATTTTTTTTAGAAAGAATGGCAAGTAAGCAATCTTTTGACTCTTTTCTCCCTGGTCCTGAAAATTTTTCCTTATTTGCATGCATGTTGGAAAGGTTTATTAACAAGGTATATTTCAGTCCTTTGACTGAAAAATCAAACTGAAGGAGACCAGGACAGACCAGGACCATAAAACTATCTTTACTTTTTTTTTTTTTTTTCCCCTTGGCTTTTGATAGTTTGTTTTGTGGGGTGTATTTGTGCTTTTCTTAATCAGGGAAAATAATGAAATACACTTCTGAGGTTAGGAAAGCTTTTATAAAGAGACAATCTTTAACATACCACCTACAAACGATACTAGTTAGCTACAGTGGTATTTATATAGTTCCTTTATAACTGAAAAATCCATAGCTTCGAAAATAACTTAGTCCACAGTGATGCTGTCCATGATAGCCATGAAGCATGCTCATTTCCTTAGAGGGAAGATTAGCCAACTTCCCACCCAGCCCAGACACCTAAACCAGCTGGAAACAGAACAAACCCTTCATGAATACCCAACCGAGGGTTTTTCCATCATTCACATTTTCTCTTCTAAAACAGGTTTTAAAGTAAGGATTTTTTGTTTGTTTGTTTGCTTATTTTTAATTCAGATTTGTGGTAAAGGAGCTGTGGTTCTGTTACAGGAAATGTCACGGGTGATGCTGATGGCAGCATGTGGGTGTGTAGGAGGACAGTGAACATTGGTGCATGTGTCTGCAAAACCACGTATCTGCTTTGTGGGTTTTTGGTTCCTAGCGTAAAGTACATAATTTGAAAATATTAAACACTTATTAAAATGTACTTTAGACTCCACTTTCTTAATATCTTTTCACCTAAGGAGCTACCTCAAGAAAATCATGTTAAACCTAGTGATACCAAATAAGTCCTAGGGGAAGTGATGGCTAACAGGTGCATATGATCTTTACTGTTTGAGGAAGAATGCCTTTTAGCCTGCTGGCTGAAGGATTTTTTTACTTCAGTTTTAAGGATGCATAATCCAGCTGTGCAAAACTCCTCTATTACAGTGCTCTTTCAAGACCTTTTTCATAAACCAGTAATTATAAGACTAGCAAAATCAAAAAAACATTTTAGAAGTTTTTTAATTTCTCCTCATTAACCTTGTGAGTATCAGTTTGGACAGAACAAGCCTAGGCAGCGCAGGCACATATTTTCTAATGACTATCTTGCAGCAAGAGTAATGGTACTTGGTGTAATCTAGCAGTGGAAATTTTCATAGAACAGCTAATACGTATGGAATTGGAAATTCGGAGGCAAAAGAATAAAATCACTCAGAGGTGCTGCTCTTTTATTAAATTCACAATTTTTTTTTATTCTTACATGTATTTTTATCTTTTGCCAGGTAGCTTTTTTGCTGGCTTTTCAGAACTTGGCTTCTTTTATCTTTTTCTTATTCTGTTTCTAGTCATTGTATTAAGTCAATTTCAGATTTCATTCTTTTGTTGTCTTATTATCATATTTGGTTATTCAAAACTGAGAGCATTCTACTTTGTACTGATTTTATACAAAGAATCTACTCATAGACTTATTCCATGGAAAGGTCTACAGAACAAAAGGAGTGTCAGGCTCATTATAGGAAAATATGCTCTTCAAGGAACTAATTCTTTGTTATGAATACAAGTGTGAGGTGAAGGGATAATGACAAATGCTCACATTTAACATAAAATAGAAGGTTTCTGTCAAGAAGTGGAAAAAAAATTACTTTAGGAAGTTTTGGAATGAGAAGAAGACACATATATTTGGGGGGAGGCAGTGAGAAATCAACATTTTATTTTTTAGGGAATCAGTACTAAATATGCTTAATATGTCAAATTCAGGTGATAATACACTTTCACCTATAGTCAGTCTTTAGCTCTTAATATGTGGTTGTACTTTCACCTTCAGTGCTCAGCTGACACAATGCACTGGGCTTCACAAAGGTTATTGGAATACCTCTTTCCTGGTGTTATGTCATAAGAAGTGCTCTACTTCTGCCATGGAGAGAGGCAGGAGGGACAGTTCCTTTGTCAGCTCTCTGTAAGCCAGTCCATTTCTATCTCCCCACAATATTTTTTTTTTCCCTTACCAGAATTAAGGCAGAAGGAAATTAAGAAGAAATAAAAGAAGAGGAAAGCTACCTGACAGTAGCCTGCAGTATTGCTGGGAAGTACAAGCGAAAAAAAAAAATGGAATGGAAAAGGGAATGTGGGGTGAAGACCGAGGACCAGGGAAGTAAAAAGGGAAAAAAAGAAAGATCTGACAGGTAGAAGGAATAAAAAAAAATACAGGAAACTCCTTGATAATGAAGTTTCCATTTGTTTGAGTGCTCCCAGAGAAGAAAACAAAACTGCCTGCATGTGTGTAGTCCACATGAAAAGTCCTGTAAGAAAGAGATTCCTTCTCTGGTATTTCTTCTATTTTTTCTTCAACCCCGCCCCCTCTCACCCCCATGAAAAAAAAAGACTGAATTATTTTTTTTTTTCTCCCTATGAATTTTGAGCCAGGTTTTCATTATCTAGCCATGATTTCTCTGACTAGACGACTTGAGGTTAATGAGGTCACTGTAGTTCAGTATTTCTTTGCATTTACTAAACTTAAACAATACAGTTTAATGGGGTGGGGTAAGGTGAGATGTTGCAGGCTTTTTTGTGATGAATTAGAAAGCCAACTCCAATAAGTTCTTTGCAGTATGATGAGCCTATTCAAAATTTCAAGAATTCAGTAACAACTGCTGAGAGCTAGATTCTGATGATGATAATACCTTTGGTCTGTAAGTAGCCCATTTATTTTAACTCTGTGTGTACCATGCTAAGAAGTTGCAAACCAAAATGATCCAGGAATAAAAACAGAAAAGAAGAAACCCTTACCTACAGTAAAGTCAGAAAGTATTTGCCATGGTAAGAAACTAGAATAAAAGACAAATATTTATCTGTACAAACCAACATTTGCAAAACTGAGGTCAAACTAATTTTAATTGCAAATGATGTTCTTGCTTTCTCAGTGATGACAATTCAGTACTGTATTCCATTTTCTTTTGACACAAAAGGATTTCCAGAATAATGTCCCTTTAACTACTCACAGTAGTTGCCCACAAAATCAAGGGTAGATCCAGATGTTTGCATAACAGTATCTAAAAGAGAAACTTCATGAATTTGTTCAAGAATATTTTCATGAGCAATTATTTCTATAGAAAATCAAGAGACATTATGTATAGGAACTAGGATGTTAGCATATATTTGTCCTCTCACAACATCTAAACAAGTAAAAAATGTCTGGAATCCATTGCACTTAACACAATGCAAACAGAATCTTCTTAACAAAAAACAAATGAGGAATTTTTATAATTATATAATTACAAAACTTTATCTAATTTAGAAGATTAGAGACTAAAATATTGAATGAGAACTACTTTTATGCACAAGAATAATGCTTGATCTTATTTTCAATATTGCTAAAACAGCATATAATTTGAATGCCTCAAATGTGATTGCCAACTTGTGCACAGGTTTTTTTTCTTCTCACATCATTTTAACAGGTGAATTAAGCTCATATTCAAAGACTGTGAAGAAAGGGTGGCAGAGAAAGTCCACAGCAGTGAACTACAGTATAGAAATCAAACCTTCCCCAAAAGTCAGCTTATTTATGAAGAAATACCAAAACTTTTGCTAGATTTGAATTCTTATGCCTACAGGAATCAACTCACTAATCTGATTATAAAATGTGAAAAAGGCTAAAACTTGTTGCAGCATGCATGCACTTCACGATGTTTGCTCCCTGCACTCCTAACTCCCTGAGCTCCGTGCTCCCTTTCGAAGCACTCTGCAGCTGCCTTTCTGCTGCCAGCCCGCCTGCCTGCCTGCCTGGGCTTCCTTTAATGGAAATCAAGCCACAGTGGGAAAGAATCCATTTGCAGAGCTCGTCCCTGACAAAGTCAAGGTGTTGTCAGGGCACACACCTGCAGCAGGGAACTGAAAAGTTACTCAGGATCACACATCATAAGCATAGCCAATGTTTAGTACAACACAGGATGAAGATTTCATAACAACTCACTCAGGACAGGAAGGATGCCATAACAATTTAAATTAGAGGAGGATGCAAAGATTTTTCAATTACCCAAGATGGAACTTTTATTTAAAGTTGATAGTTTCTTAAATATGACTTCATAAATGAAATATTTTTATCATCTGGCCAAATATCACTGCTTCCTTGCCTAAAAAGGGTTATTAATACTTAATCAGTACAAACAAGCATTACACCCATCTTTCAACTAAAAATAAGAATGTTGGGCAAGAAGGCAAGAAAGCAAATCCAACTGGAAGATGTTTCCACAGGAAGTCTGGCTGCCTCTATTTTCCAATGAAAATGAAAACCGAAAATCCTATTTGTCTGTCACTGCTGTTACAACTTTTGCAACATTCCTGTGACTCTCCATGGTAATTCACCATGAGAACTTCACAAAATTGTATTTCTATACAAGATACAGACATACTGTCAGAGCACACATAGTAAATCTAATCTGCCCTCCAGGAAACAGCAGTTTAGCAAGAAAACTTGCAACAGAAACAAAAATCCTTTTGATCCTAAGAAAGCTTGTGTTCCAGGACAGCTTGCTTGCAGGTGTATGAAGTCCACGAAAGAATAGGGAACCTGGGCTTTTATTAATTCATTGAAAAAAAACCTTCTTCAAGGCAGACTTGAAATTCTGTGCAAAACTTTCTTTGTTGAAAATATAGACATTAATCCTGAAAAATACTCAGACCTTACTGATCATGGCTGAGTAACTGTGAAAAAATGACAGGTACTATTTGAAAAGGGAGACTTTCAGTGAAAAAGACTGAAGGTAAAACATCTAATATTGGTACCCTTTTGATACATTTTCAAACAGCATGAGACATATTCCTGAGGAAGGAATTTATGAGCTTTAAGTAAGAGTGATTTTTGAGAGGATTTAATATCGTCCAGAAAGGGACATATTGAGCTGGATGTGGATATATCACTGAAACCTCATCTGAATTTGATGTAATTTAGTAAGAAGTCTATTAGATGCCTTTAGACATATCAGTGGTATGTTTTCCACAGTGTTTTCAACTTCCTATAGCAAGAGCAAGGGAATGAATAAAAGAATACTAAACAGGTGGCATAGGTATCAAAATGCCATAGTTAATCTCAGTTCAGACATATTTTAGACAGTGCAAAATTAAAATTAAATTAACTCTTCAGCAGGCATCACATCTTTTGGCACTTTGATCTTAGAATGCTCTTTAAAAGGCACAGTGAATCATGCAGAGTTTTTTAAGTTTTTCAAATTTTCATCCATCTTCAAGATTAATTTTCATTTCCTATTGTGTAAACCCCAATTTGATTACTAGTGCCATGGATCAGGTGACTGTCACCTTTCTGTGTTGTGTGCACCTCCTCTGCACTGGAATGGGAAGGTAATGTGTTTCTCATGGGAGACTCCAACAAATGCCATTGTGTGACAATACTGAAAACGCCTCATTATGGTGTGGGGTAGAAATGACAATTACAAAAAAGAAATGTGATTAAAAAAAAAAAAGAAAAAAGAAACAAATCAAAGCTACAGTACCAAGCATTATAGTTAAGGGAAGAATTAAGTTTGCCCATGCCTTGAAAAAAGATGTGCAGCATAGCCACATCACCCCTGGGTTCAATAATCCACCAATTAGAGGTGAACTGAGCCAGGGAATCCATGAGGACTCTGATTGACCAGATTGACTTCACAAGCGAAAACATAAATAAGCACTACAGTCAAGCAGACTTCTAACTGGAGCACTGCACATTTGCAGCAGTGCTATTTCTAGAGTCAGTGATAAATGCAAATAGGATCATTTTAGGCTGCAATAAACATTATATGGCCTGCATTGGGGAGAGCACAGCCAGCAGGTGGAGGGAGGTAATGCTTCATTTCTACTCTTCTGGTGAAGCACATCTGAATTTCTGGGTCTAAGCCTGGGCTCCGCAGTACAAGAGAGACACATGGACCTACTGCAGCAAGGGCAGCAAAGTGCTGCTAAAATGGTTAAGGCACAGCATCATCTGATGTACAGGGAGAGGAGCAGACAGCTGTGACTGTTCAGATGTAAGAAGAAGAGGCTCCTGGAGATCTTATCCACATGTATAAATATCTAATGGAAGAGAAAAGAACAGGGAGCTGGAATCTTCCCAGTGGCACCCTGTGAAAAGACAGGAGGATGTGTATTTCACAAACTGAAATACAGGAAATTCCATTTAAGTACAGGACAATAACATTTTTTTTTTTTTTTGCTGTGAAGGTTGTCAAACACTGCAATGTGATGTTTAAAGATGTTGTGGAGTCTTCATCTTTGAAGACACTAGAAATCTGGCTGGACACCACGCTGAACAATGTGTTCTAGTTGACCTTGCTTTGAGCAGTAGGGTTGGACTAGCTCAAGTCCAGAGGTAACTTCCAACCTCATTCTTTCTGCCATTCTGTTATCTGCCAGTATCCCCAGTCCCACAGTGCTGGTGCCTGAAGCCATCCAGGCTGAGCCATCAGCTGCTCAGCACCACAGTACTTCTGTATTTTCAGAAATTTCAGTTGCCATGGGGGAGATGATACATTTGAGAGGTGCTTCTTTGAAGACATCTGATTTGAGAACTTGAATTAAATACAGCAGATGCCAGTAAATGGCAGTTTAGGAGTGTTAATTATGCTCCGAATTATCATGCCCTTATATTTGATTATACATATATCTTAGCGCCATTACATATAGTACAATCTTTCCATCTTATTGGTCAAAAAAAAGAACTTTATTTTATAGAAGAAAATTAAGAAAATGCAGCCATTTTTAAGCGTGACATAAGTGTTCCTTAAATAAAACATGACATCTTTTTTGGTATTTGTAGGATCTTGTGAATCTTATAGAAGGAATTTATCTATTCTAATTTTATTTGGAGAACTAACTTTTCAGTGGCTAAAGTAAAATGAATACTGCCTTGTATTAACATTTCAATTAATATAACTTGAAATATTATTTTCTCCTTCCAAATAATCACTGCAAATATCCTATTCATAAGCATGTTCTTTGTTTTTATTTGGTGCAAGTTTGCAAGTCATTACCAGTACACACATAACAATTGTGATGAAAGGAATGAAGAGCGGCTTTCCAAGAACTGTGGGGGACCTTTGGGTGCTGATGATTCTGTTCCTCACCGAATGTCCAAATTCACTGCTCTTGTCCAGCATTCGTTTGTCACACTGGTCACAGCAGGTTTACACTGCAGTGATCATCATATCTAATTTTGCACAACACATCCTGGAATAGGAATTCTCTGTGCAACAGAAGCTCTTACTCTTTTTGGTACAGAAACCTGATAATGGAATTCACTTATATCAGTTGCTCAGAAGCTGTTTCTATTTTTTTTTTTTTTTACAGGAATGTCTGGTTCCCCGAGGCAAGAAAAGTGAGACTGAAAAGCGAGAGTTAGAGTAGTTTGCAAATGAGGGCAAACATTAGCAGGGCCACACCTTGCCTTGAGGCTAATTTTTGTTTTTGAAGGCAAGATACTGCATCAATGCATAATCTATTAATACAGTAATTTTATGAGGTACACAATGTCCTACACTATTTATCACTCAATTAAGTTTCATATTGCTTGTCAATAACTTCAGAAATGGCAACAAATTGGGCTTTGGCAGATTATTTTCAGTTGACTAACTGGTGGTTGAAGGAATTAATTCGCTTCTTTAGCTGACAGATTTCTCTTCTTTTAACATGGCAGGCAGGGAAGCATGGTGTGAAGCAGATATATTTATTAAACCATCTTTCAGTTCTGACAGTCAGGGAGGCAACAAAACATTCACACCTTGAGTTTGATACCCTCTCTTGTGTTAAGATGGTCTGTTCAAACCCACTTGGAGATGTGCTACTTTTGTTTTGGTTGATTTTGACACTCGCTTCCACATAAGCTTATTGAGGTACAACAGCGAGTGAGCCACAAGAAATAATACCCCTTCTTCTCCTGCTGTAGGTATGGTGCGCCTCCAAACTCATCCTTCAGCTTACAACAGCTGTTTGTCCTGGTGAATCTTTCTGTTTGCTTCCATGTGACTTGATAGGGCAACTGTTCCTACTGTGAACTCAGTCACTGTTAATGGTACAAGCCCAACAAAATTATTTATTATCCTGGGCCTCCAAAAGCTATCCATTGGTTCCATCCAGTGAAAACACCATGAAAATGCTTTGGTAATGATTTAAAATTTGTGGACTTATCATTCTGGTGTCACGCAAGAATTAGGAGCATGATTTCAGACCTGGACAACTCTACAAGGAGTGTTTTATGAATTTGTGTTCTAAATTGAAGTTGGCCACCTGATATGCTGATGTTGTGTAAATGATTCTCTTTTTCTATGCTTATCTGGAAAGGTGCTTCCCGTCGTTCATTGCTTAGCTATTAGGTTAAATAGTAGCGCTCCAAGGCTACAGTTAAAAAGGTATATATCACATACTGCACGGAATATCACTAGCAACAAGTAAATCAAAGCCGTGGCAGGGAAAACGCGAATAAAACAAATATGGCAGCACACGTTTTCAAACAGAAGGGTATGTGGAAGGATACTTCTGTGGAAAAGACGTCAGTAACCACAGCACCTTGCCCCCCCGATGACACAGGTTCCTACTCGCGCGGAAGCCGCAGACAGAAGCTCCCGGCTGCGCAGACTGACATTTCTGGAAACCTAAACGCGTGCGGTGCCGCAAGGCGAAGGGCACCGGCGGGGCCGGGGGTACCGGGGAGCCCGTGCCGCGCTCGCAGCCCCCGGCGCCCCGCGCCCCCCGGGATCCCCACCCAAGGGCCGCTCCGCGCCGGCCGCCCTCGGCGGGGGGAGCACGGCTCTACCCAGCCCGGCCCAGCCCGGCGGAGCCATCGCACCGCCCCC
>VWZT01008395.1:108244-151810 GCA_013397055.1 Pachycephala philippinensis | reverse complement strand
GGTGTTGAGCCCCGGGAGCGGGCGGGGGAGCGCGGGAAGCCTTCTGCCCTCAGCGCCCCGAGCTCCGTTTGCGCCGTGCCCCGAGCCAGATATGGGCGTGAGAGAAACAGGCATCGGTTCGGGGCTGGAAGCGCTCGGGGAGCCCGCTGAGGGCTCCAGCCACGAGGGGTACTCCGGCGGCCTTTGTGCGTTGTGAGGCTTTCTAAGAATTCACGAACCGCTGATACCCGTCAAGCTAATTAAACCCATTCAGGCTGCTGTTACTGCGTTGTGCTTAGGTAAGGTTTCTTATCTGGCTTTCAAAGCAATTTATATCATTCCACCTCACGAATTAGACACAAACCTGATACATTTCATCACGTACTTGATGCTCTGACAATAGGTTCATCTCTGCATCTGCTATTCCAATAATTCTTTTTCCTAGGAAGAATAAATGAACCCCCAACCCGTGTTGCATTCATGATGATCAGCAGTTTTTCAGTCAATTTTCTTAGCTCCCCTCTTCTTTCCATTTATTCAAGACTTCAGGCTTGTAGTCCCTTTTCTGAGTGAATAAGGTTGTTTCTGTGGCTCAAGCTCAGTGACCATTACTAGCCTACGTTTAGTATTCCCTTTATAAAATCATCGCTATCTATAATAATGAGACACTTGAAAAGTTCTCTCATACATAAAGGAGTGCTTTTATGCATCTTTTATACATCTTATGTCATGTCTCAAGCTTTATCTAAGGCTGCTTCTAAAATGGGTCTATTTTCAGAGCTGGTCACTTATTCTCTGGATGTAGTAAGATGGCTTTCTAGGTTCGAAGGATGATTTAACAGGAAAAAAGTCATAAGCAAGGCTGCAGTGTGTCTGTAATGCTGTATTTGGGCTTTTCACTTCCACTGGACTACAGGTTACACTGTGCTGCATGTAGGTTGGTCTAAAGACAAATGGTCAGACATTTGCTATTTGGAATACTAGTAGGAAAACCGAAATTTTTATTCACTCAGATTTTCCATTATTAAGTCTGAGAATACAGAGCTACAGAAAAATGTAACAGAGGAATTTTTCATAACAAATGTAAGAGTTTAATTATATTTGTATGAATAGAACAAAGTGTTTTACTTATTTGCAAGTGGTCTAATCTTAGAATTTTTCCTGAGACAAAACTGCCAATGGAGCCACTCCCTTTTCTTGTAGTTAGAATTAAGATGATTAAACTACAAAGAGTAGTCATAAGGAAACATACACTTTAAATCATATAAATGGTTCTACTACTTTTCTAGGGTCAGAAACAAAAGGTGGTGACAGCCTGTACTGGGAAGAGATTCCTGTAACAGGCTATTTTACATAATTAATCAGAGAAGATAAGCAATTCAAGCGTCCAGAGAAAGTGTGCAAATGTGTTACAAATGTTCTCTTTGTAGGGAAGAGAATTGTAGAGAAGTTTCTTGCTTGGATTGTGTTGCTCTGGGGTGCTGCATATGGCCATACATTCTGATGACTGTTCTCTTCACTTTGCCAGTAGCAAGAAACTTAAATGAACCAGGTGATTGTAAGGAAGCACGAGGAGTACTTTAGCAGTGATATAAAAACTTTGTGCTCCCCATTCTCAAAAAAAAAAGAAGCATTTGCTGAAATTGTGCTGATCCAAAGCAGGCAGGAAAAGTATGGAAGAAGAAAGAAGGAAAGCACATATTGAGATTTCCTGGTTGTACTTCTTTTCCTGTGGAAATATGTAGCTTGCAGCTATTATGAGTCATGACAGTGCAAGATCATGAGGCAAACATTGGAGGAGAAGGTAAGGAATTTAGTTCTACAGTGGTTTTTTTACCCTTTTTGACGTCAATAAAATGTCTCACCTTCCTCTCTTCCATTGGTTCACTTCCTGAGTACTCACTTAAATTAATCGTTTTTGATGAAACACTAAAATGAGAAGTCAAAGTTAGTGTCCAGTCTTTGTAAGTACTAAGCTTGTGTATATTTGTCTTATTGTGATTAATGCTTTCTCTAAAAAATCTGTCCTTATCCTTCTGTGACAGTCTGTTTCAAAACAGATCCCATAGTGAAATGAAAACATGAGTAAGAGTTGATAATAAAATCTAATATGCCAAATATCAGTAGCAGTCAAAACCTGGTTCTGTCATGCCATAAAAGATAAAATATCACTGTCATGATGAGTATGAATGCCATCTGTTTAAAATTCTAAAAAAAACCAACCAAGACTCAAAATAAGCAATCCAAGAAGCCAAGATAGAGTTTATAGCAAACACAGCTATTTTCCTTTTAACTGGAATGACTTGTTCAACAAAAAATACTGTAAATTTTTTTTGTACTTAAAAAAATGCCCAAAAACTAAAAATCAAGCGCCTCAGTAATCTTAGCAAGCATATGCAATGTTCTAAATTATCGACAAGGAAATATGTGTTACTGGCTGTATTTTGTGACTAGCAACAGGTTTTAATTTTTCTTTATAAAAACTTATTCATTTAAGAAAAGTTCAGTATAGGTAAAAAGAAATTATTTTAAAAGAGTTATTGTAAACTACAGAACATGTTTTAAAGTATTTTGTTGTAATGTAATCATTACGTTTCAACTTGCACATTTTATGAGCAAATGAAGTTTGAGCCATTGGAGAGCTGCCATTAGAGTTTCTTTGCTGGAATTCCTTGCACATTTTGTACTATTTACTTTTTAAAGACCTTTATTGTCTACGTGTCTTTTAAAATTTACTGCATTTATGTAGATGTTTACCATTGCAAATAAGAATTTTAGCATTTAAAATTAAATTAGGCCAAATCTGATATTTGACATTACTTTGAATATTCTTTCTGGCATGTCTTCACCATCTGAGATATGGCTGTGTGTATGATGTATATTCAGCATGTCTTGCGTGAATAGTTGTATGACAAGTAGAGATTCAATTTTATCATTAAACATATTATATTTTTAAGTCAGTTCAGGGCATAGGTTTTTGTTCAAGAAAGTGACACTGTTCAGGGCAGAATGTTAGTATCTATTTAATTTTAAAATTACAATAGGATTTAAGCATGTGCTTAAATTGACTAAGGCTTCTAGCTATGGTGTAAACAACAAATTAATTTTTTTCTAATAAAGGCAGCAAAATTTGCTAGAAACAGCAGATTTTCTATAAGATTTTTGTTTATAGATTCACCTGCTTTGAGACAATTGAAAAAAAAAACAACATGTGGATATCTATAATTAAGCCTTTTATTACCTCATTTGGTAATATGCTGTTCTTCCATTTTTTCAGTTGTCCTACTCGGGTGATGGCAGTTGTAGGTCAGTGCTAGGAAGTGGCTCACCACACAGGATATTTATTTTTGTAGATGTGGTGTCTAGAGCAAGCTGATATCTACTCAATTTTTGTAGGACTGCATGTTTCACTGCTCTCAGTTGTTCTACTGCTTCACGACCTAAGTCAGAGCAAATACGATCCCTACAGCTTAATTTTACTTCACCACAGAGAGACCTCACCAAGTCCTGTTCGTTGATTCAGACCCCAAGCACTTCTATGAGCTTTAGGGCCTCCACAGGCCTTCAGTCTTTGAGAGAATCCCACCCTATCAGAGCATAATATTTTGTGATATTCACTTCCACTTGTTTTTCGTTCATATTTCCTATTACATGATAGTTTTGTTAAGTGGAATAGATGCCCTTGCTAAGAATATTACTGCTTTCAGATTTAATTGAGATTTAATTGTATTTTAACTGACATTCTCATTTGATTCAAATGCCCCCTTCCACTGTTCAAACCTTCACTGCTACTTTTAAGCACCGTCCCTTCTACTTGAACTTGGCAGTATTGCAATACACATTATTCTTAATTTTACTGCTCTGACTCTTTAAATTAGTTCCTTTGTATTACTTAAAGTCAATTCGTGAATTGATTTTCTTCTTGCATATTCACTATTCACACTCGAAGAAGCTGTTCCAAGAGAATGGTGCCCTGCTAGCAGAAGCATTCAAACGAGCCCCCTCGTGCCAGTCAGCCCCAGGAGGGTAATTCCTTACAGAGAGCACACTAAGCCCAGATGATAACCAAGCTGTGACCTTATGTGGTATTTCTGGGAGGATATTTCTTTCGTGAGAGCCCCTGTCTGCACTTCCTATGCATATGTATCTCCTGTGAACAGAATGCTGTGCTGTCACTGCTTGAGTGACAAGGCCACTTTTCCTCTGCCCTAAGGCAAGGGGAAAAATGTCTGGAGACTTGCATCCCTGCATGGGGCTGTGGGACACAGAGCTGTCAGGAACCTTCCCTTGGGATGGTCTGGCTATGCCTTGCACTTCACGCATGGCTATGCCCATTGACTGTTTCAGCTAAGTCCATATGGAAAATAGGTCAGCCATGCAGTGGCTCAGGAAGAGAGCTTTAATTGTGTGGTTGTAATCTAGAAACAGGACGTGTGTATCATCGTGGAGGAGACTGGAACCACTTCCAAAGATGTTATCAAGCATTGTGGAATCTAGCCCTTAGACAGCTATTTGTATTAGAGAGCTGCGGGGAATATCCCATGCAAGTCATCCAATTGCTTCCCTGTGAGTAATGTAAAAATTTCTTGTTAGAAGGCAATGTGCTAAAATTCTTTGTTTATTTTCCCCTCCACAAACGGAAATTGAAAGAAATACGCATTTATGAAGTGGATCTCTTTCTCAGCCCAGTTCTGAGTTATTCAGAACAAAAATGTATCACGCTTTTGGGGAAAATGTGTTTTGTGGCAATCCTCCTGGTGTAATTCTGGAATGTCACTGGTTCCAGAGAGGGCAGTAAAACTTACGGTTTCTGTGATGCCACATACAATAGTTGCTGCTAAACTCACCACTTTTAATGAATAAAAGCACAGAAACAAGTTTCTCAATAGTATATTAGACAGAAGTATTTTGTATAGAGATGACTACCTTTCTAATACTGACCAAGCTAAACATGTATTTAATTTCATTTTAACCTTGCATTTCACTTGGCACTTGATACAGATGGAGACTGACAAAAAATTGTTCAGGGAAAGCTGATTACCCTCCTTGGAAAATACAGAAACTCTTCACACACAAAAGAGCATTAGTAAAAGCCTGAATACAACAGAGGAACACCTCAGCAATATTTCTAGTTTGTTACTTGGAAAAATTGGGATTTTACATTTGCTCATAATTATTTCTATGATTTGAAAACATAAGACAATATACTCAGGTGCTGCCTTCTGGTTAATAGGGAGGGGCATCTGCTTGCATGAATAGCTGTGTTTCTCCCTAGCCCTGACTGCAGGCATCCAGGAGCCTAAAATACTCATTGCAGTTCCTGTTTTAAATAGAACTGCTAAAAATGGCAAAATTTCCATGTCTTTGGAGAAAGCATATATCAATCTAACTTTAAATTTCCTCTTTTTTTTTTGTTTTTGCCACAATTGTCTTCATAGTTGTCTCTTGCCTCTTTGCACTGGCAAGCTGAAAGTGGAAAACCATTTGCCTTCGTGATGAGAAAAATCTTTGGCAGACTGAAATTGTTGAAATTTTAGTGAAAGTAGAGACATTAGTCCATAGAACTCACAAGGCATATTTAGAGGTAGGATTTTAGAATTTCCCATGGGAAGAATGGTATGAAGGGAGGGAGTCTTGTGGCTTAAGTAACTTTGCAAGGCTTTTGGTCAATGGGGAATGGTTTTTTTTCCTCAAAAACTTCAGGAAATCTTGACAGAAGTAATTACAATTAATTACAGATTGAATTAAATGTTTATTTTGATACAGTTAAAGGTTCCCAAACAGGTTGCATGATATTAAAAACCAGCCAAGGGGAAATACATGTCCTTTAAGGAATTATGAAGCCTTCAGAAATAACAGAATGACATTAAACCTGCTGTGTGTTAGCCATGAAGATTTAGTGTGAGGATACCTATACCTTCCTTGTTCCGCTTGTGTATATAGCACCTGCACCCTTCTATGAATCCTATCTGCAGAACCTATTAGAATTTTGGTTGTGTAAAGTGTTTTCATCCCACTGTTGTTTTTAAAATCTGGCTGCCAATTTTTATAAGGTCAAACATGACTTTTCTAAATCGCTCAGATCTACTAAACTGCCCAACAAACTTGTGCAATCTCTTAACTTGGGCTAAGACATCTGGATTCACTTCTTAGCTCGGATACAGTCTTTCTTTTGTGATCTCCAGCATGCCTTATTTCCCCACTTAAAAAGGAGGCATTTTTATGCTCTTTTCATATCCCATTTTTCTTTCTTAGCCATTCAGGAGGCAAACCCTTCAGGTCAGGCATCATCTTTTGCTGTAAATTTCTGTGTGGCCCTGCTCTTAATTGGAGCCTTCTGGGTTAAAATAAGCAAGTAATAGGCCTACCGATGGCAACAGAGAGAGAGAGGGCAGAATACAGGGTATCAGTGGCACTATTTCTCTGCTAAGCAACCTGCCCAAGGATGAGCTCACAGAAGGTTAAATACCAATATTTAAGTGTAAGCAAAATTCTGTAAGAATTTTCACACATTGTGGTCTTGCTGACTAAATAGTGACACCTTCATGAGTGTTAGAAGGTAATGAAATATTTCCCATTGCAGACAAAAACATTGGGTTGTGCAGTGGCAATGAAATAACTCAGAGGAGGCCAGTCTTCAGTCTCAAGTTAGGCACAGTTTGCAAAACCTTTTGATGGGCTCACGAGGCAGAGACCAACATTTGTAGTGTGACACTGAAAAACTGCAGCTGATCTGAAAAGTAGTATCAGCTTCGATCAGGGTCACACTTACCCTGTGTGTCACATGCTCCAAATCTGTGGGAAATGCAGCACGATTGTCAACTGTGTGTGGAAAAAGTCATTGACCATAACAGGAGTAAATTTTAGAACCAACAGAGGCATGGCCAGTCACAGTTTGAAGTGTGCAGCTATACCATGCATGAGATAGAGGCAGGCATCGTGACGCTGATTGTTCTCATAGCAGATTAGAGACTGGCACTCAGAAATGCCAGTAGAAACTGCCTTTAATGGTTGCTTAATATATGAAATGTGGTTTCATGGTATCTTCCTTTGAGTTTCTCTTTGACAATTATTTGCAGTTCTAAGTAATAGTAAGTTCTAAGCAGAAATAGGTTCAAACGATAAAGGGAAATTAAAAGCAAGAAGTATCTTTTCAAATAGGCTTTGAAGCAGTGAAGAGCAGGGACTGCTGACAGGATATAGGGTTCTGATTTACCCACAGCAAAAACTAAAACAGAACATCTATCCCTGACCACGTTGGACGCAGAATTTTGTTAGCAGTAAATTGGTATAGGGAAAAATAAGATAAGAAACTGAAATCAGAGAGTGGTAGTGGCAGAAAAGCATCTAATGGGGTTAATGTGTTTAAAAAAAAGAGCTAGATTTTATTGCCGTTGTTGTAAGTTACTATATTGTAAATGGCTGATCTATTTAATGCTAGAATAAACATGCCAAAAAAGGCAGTTATATGTGTTTATACAAAAAATACTCGGTGTTTTCTTTCTCAACTGTTACACTGCAGTAATGGAAAACACTCATAATCTTTAGTAAAATATTAATAAATGCATTCAGATCTTTAAACTTAGGTTTGGCACTCTGTCTTTTAGCAAAGAAGCTGCATTACTGAAGAATGCAATCCTAATGTGAGTTTAACATAGTATGGGCATCATGGGATTTAGATGCCTGTTATAAACAGAGCTGAAAACCCAGAGCAAAGGTTTACAACATGAATATGCTGCAAAGATCCTTGTGATACGGTGAGAACTTTGTCACAAGATACTTGTAAAGTTAGTGCTTGTGTCTCGTTAAAGCTTGTCGGGTACAAGTATTTAAAATAAATGTTTTGTATTTTCCACATCACCTAAACTATAAGCAGAAATGTCAAATATTTCTGACCCCATGTAAAAGAAGACTATACACAGTGCAGCAGACTTTCTTTCCTCCCTGTGTTGTTTTTACCTGTTGAGAGTGCACAGTCGGCAAGATTCGTGGTGCGTCAGAGTGCTTTAGAATGCCAAAATGCTTAAAATACACTGTCTTCATCTTGGCAGGAAATTCTTTGTGAAGGAGATACTACCTCTCTTTATCCTTAAACTTAGGTCTCTGGTTTACATCCTCTAGGAACTCGTGCATCTCATTCCCTTCCTCTGCCCCAGCTGTTCTCATGGCTTCTCAGCCTTTACTCCCGCGGAAAAGGGGGAACTTGCTGTGTAGCATCCTCTTTCTGTGTATGTAAACAAATGCAGAGGCAGAACACGTTATTTGTTACAAGATTTACACTTTCAAGGGCCTGGTGAGCAATACTTTTAACTTTCCAGTCAAAGGAGCATATTTCTTCAGGATTGTATTCAAATAATGTTCAAAACCTATTTGAAGTACTCCTCTGAGTATGTATGCAATTGCTTTGGCTGGAATTTTATTTCAGTTCATTTTTAGGTTTTCTGCCACAGTTCACTGTCCAGATGCTCTGCTCTTTCACCTCTGAAACAGCTGAACTGTTTTCTTTGCTGGCTTGGAGCTACTGTTCACAGCACCAGTATGCAACACAGCAAGTTGGAGACATCCTGTTATATGGCTCCATTTTTTTGAAATTAATGTAGCTTCTTAATATAATGAAAGAACACAGGTGTTCAGTGGTGGATTTCCATTTTACAGATTTAGAAAACAGCACATACAGAGTGGTTATTCTTTAACATTTTGATGGGAAAGTGTACTTAAAGGACCTTTGGTGTGGGACAGCCACTACACTTAAAGTGAGCCTTAGGTCTGTGGGTAAGCTGAAGTGTTGAGCCAAAGATATTTATCAATAACATTTGATTTTAGTTTGGATTCTCAACAAAGTAAATCTGAGATGACTCTGTTGCCACATTTCTTTGGCTGTTGCTCCCGTCTGGGAGCTCCTCCAGACCAAGATTCTCAAGCTGTGTTCTGTGCTCACTTTGCCTGAGGACTGAAGCGCAAAGCCTTCCAGCAGTGAAGCATAAATTGCCACACCTTGAATTAAGAACTGGGTGCCCTTACAATTCCTTACCTTCTGTGGTGACACAGTGGGAGGAAGGTCTGGCTTGTGGTTATTGGTGATTGCTGACACCAGTGCACTTCCATGCTGCCTCACTGGAATGCAGGTCAGGGTCTTCAAGGCAGCCAGGTAAGTAGTGTTTCCATCCTGGGATCTCAGATACATGTGCAGCACTAACTGGTGTTTCAGATGGCCTCATGGAGAGAGGAAAGAGGTTCCCTATAGACATATTATAAAACACAAGTGAAACATCTTTAAAAAAGAAAATGTAAAATTAGGAAATGAAACCTTAAATCAGTAACAATGGACATATGGCCTTTATGTTACAAATCAATGCCATTCAAAACAAAATACTAGAAAATAACATAGGAAATGTCCAAGTTTAGGAAGTTTTTATTTCTTTATTAACACAAGACAGCCTCATTAAACAATGCTGGAAAACAAGGTATGTCATTTCCAGCCCCCCAATAGATGCTTGTGCAGCAAACCAGTGAAACTAGAAATTGAATCTTGACAGCCAAATCAAGGTAATAAACATGTATGCTTTAATTGTGCAACTGAGAGTAATATATAACCAGGAGAGTTGGTTGAAACACAAAAACAACAAACAAAAAATTCTCCTAAAATCTAAAATACTGCTGGAGAGCTCCATGAAATTAGCATGTCAACATGTACTATAGGCTATACTGACAGACTACAGAAAAATTATTTGCCTAAGAACCTACCAAACTGCAGTAGATTTGTAGTAGAGAGAAAGCACTTTATCAGTAAGAGAACTGTCCATTGCATTACAAATAGTTTTGCTCTATTGCCCGTGTTTTCCTTATTTCTTATGGACTTTTTGATCCTCATGTTCTACTATACGTTTTCTTCTGTTTTTTCCTCCTTGATCCTTTATTCTGTCTGTATCTCCCTTCATTTTATCTCTCACATAATAAAGAACAGCACATAATGCAAAATAAATCAGAAAAAAAGAGAAAAACTGCAATCTGAGGAATGGAGACAAGCTTTGATCTTTCAGACTTCAGTAAGAATATTGTGATGTTAACGTTGTTGCAGCCAATGCAGTTATATAGGTTGTGAAATGAAGAAACGTGGGTAATTCTAGGTATCCTGCCTAGAATAACTCCAGGAAGATTACCCTGTGGTTCATGCAATGCACGATATCTATATTTACCCAATGAGAGAAAGACCCAAGGACCTTGCACAAAAAGGTCACAAAAAAGCATCAGAAGAATCCTTACGGTTAAAATACATTTAATTTGCCTCAATAGGTAGACCCTGAATTTGTACCTCAAATTAGAGGCTGGCAATTGATACATCTGATCAAAGTTTCTGCACTGTTCTTTGTTAACCTTTTCTTGGATTTCCATTCCTCGGTATCTCTTAATCTGTTTAATCTCTTTTCGTCTGAAACACCTGCCACAGTTATCAGTGAATTTTAGTGGAATTTGCAAGCATTGCAGGCTAAACATCTGTTTCTGTGCCAGTGGTAACCAGCACTCTGGCACAAAAATATGCAAAACTGAAACAGAGTTTCAAAACGCTAGATGACATTATTTTTGTGGGATTTGAATATTCAACTTTGATATTGTTACAAGAAGCTGCAAGTCAACAGCTAATCCACTTGAATCTGTCTAATGCATGGCTTGAAACATGCTAAATCTTTCTAAATGTATCTGTTACAACTGGAGGAGCAGCACTGACCGAGGCTTCTTCTATTTGATATGTTTTAGCTATAAGGATGTATCTTTTTTTTGTTATCACTAGTGAAGGTTTGGAAAAGTAGCATTATGTATCATTTATTTTCTTTTGCATCATGATCAATACCTCAGTGATCCTCTGATTTTCACTGTGTCTATTATTAAAACAAGAAGCTAAATTTTAATGACTTGAGAAGTTTCTTTACAAAGGAGCTCACATTTCTACATCTCAATAATCTGCTATAATTTAGATATGTCAAAGCTGAATATCCCATAAATATTTTCAGCTTACTTTTCCACAGGGCCACATTTTCACCTCACTCTTTACATCAAACTGCCGCCAGGGCCAAGGGGAAGTTATTACAGAATACGTGGTGAACATGGCATCTATCTCTGAGTTAATTTTGCATTCCTTCTCCCTGCTGCTCTCATTTGCATGTGCTGACTTTTCCTGTGCAGAAGTAATCTGAAAAACACTCTGTGCAATTTGATTTCTTTCACATGCTTAAAAGAAGAGTTGAATAAATGGAACGGAAGGATCAGTAGCTGTGATAACTTCAGCAATTGCACTGGAGACAATAACAAGCATCACAGATTGAACATTCAACAGGAAGCCAAAATCTGCTTCTGGATTTATTTAATCTTTAGTTTTGTTACAGAGGAGGTATACACTAACAGCAGGCTAATGTTAGTCATTAAATGCTTATTTGTTGTGATTAACAAGATTAATTTCTCTTAATACCACATGTGCAAGCTCAATGTTTCACAAAAGCTCTCATCTTTACTTAGCTTCATCGTTTTAGTGAAAAAAGAAGCTTGTGTTTTCAAAGACAATATAAATTCACATATTTACCTAGCTTTTTCTGCTTTAAATGCATGTCTGCTGTATTTTGCAGAAGAGTATTAAAAAGCAACTAAACAATATACTTAAAGTGGTATTGTAATGTATTCCTAGAGCAGTCAGTTTCACAGGACGTGCTGATAATATTTTCAAAGGTAAGATGCACTGCTTTTGTGTACTCAAATCTTTTTTAGAAGAGCAAATTTTGAAAGAGATGGGCTATGAATAACTATATCTGCCTGTACCATTGTGTGCAAAATGACAGGCCAATCAGCGAAATAAAAAAGGAAGGTGCTAATTTACAGTGCACATGGGCTAAATCAGCAATTCCAATTATTTTAAAACATTTTTTGTAGCAGAAACCATCTGTAGGCATTTAATTGAAAAGAAAGGTGCCTTCTGGTCCTGCCCTTCAAATACCATGGAAGAGAACAATTGGGAAAGTAGCCGATTTCTCTGCTTCTTCAGAGGTTTTTTTTTTTTTTTTGCTATGGGATCTCCCTAAAGCAGAATCAGTATCTGTATGATGGCTGTGAAAACACCCCTTCATCCATCTGTTTGGGTTGACTACACATCTTCTATCAATATGTTTTTTCAGAAAAAGTACAAGGACATGACCTCAATGCTGAGGACAAACCATTTTTGCTAATTAGAAGTTCCTGTTATTACCTTCCCATGCATAGTTTTTAATGTTTCTGTAATCTCAAATGACCTCAGTTCTGTGATTATTGCATCTGCACACTTAGCTGCAAAAGCCCACCATTAAAAAGCCAAGGTCATATTTTGGTTCAAAAATAAGAAAACATGCAAATCAGTATTTCAGTGACAGCAGTCACAGACCTTTTAGGTTTAATCCTATTCCTGCTATATCCAGAAACCTGCTATTGACTTGGATAGGAGTTGGCATGAGTGCTTAGCTATGAATAAATATGAAAGGTAGTTGTCAGTGATTTTCAGCGTGAAAATGATTTTGTAGACATTGTAAACAGAAGTGACAGGTGGCAAATACCCAGTTAGAAAACTTTGCAAGTGAAATCTGCTAATGAAACACTTTTCTTTCTACAGACCTAGTTTTCAGACAGTTCTCTAAGATCTATGGAGTTCATGGAAACTTTTAGTACTTTTATTTATAATACTTTTAGTACTTTTATTTATAAAACTTGCTGTTCATTATAATTTAAAGCTATGAACACAAAGGGAATATTTAACCATCTGCACTGTCATTAGACACTACAATCAATGTTTTATATTGCTCTGCAATGCTCCAGTATATTTGGGAAAATAATATTTATGCAAACCTATGTGTCAGTTGCGTAAACAGTTACTCACATCAACTTCAGCAAGATAAATACGTGCAGGTACAAATTTCAGCAAGATAAGTGTCTTTCAAAAAGTAGGGGACATTTTTTATCATCTCTGAAAGATGCTTGACAGTTAATCCAGACCATGGTGCTCAAATGAGAAGTTACTTCATGCATTAGAAATTTAGAGTTTTTAAACAGTTTATTGTTTCATGTATTAAAAAAAAAGATGCAGCAATCCTGGCTAAGTCATGAATACTAGCAAAGATTTCTTTAATGGTATGGGATAAAAGGTTACTAGATTTCACTTTCATCATTAAATAATTACCATTATTTTTTACTTTATTTGCCCCTAAAAGGCATTTTTGATCTATGAAATAAATAAAAATCAGATTTTGCAGACATTTAAAGTTAAAGGTCCAGTTAAATGAGTGAAGTGCTATGCATTGCTAAGTTTGAGAGATTGAGCTGTAAGTAGGTATTTGGAAGGAATCAGTAAGCACAACAATTAACAATGACTTCATGTTCTAGACCCTCAGTGCTTCTCCTTTTGTAGTTTCTAATTAAATTGCATTGGCTATGGGCAACACTTTGATCTTTACATTTAACTCCTGCTGACTGTCACGACCACTGACTGCATGTCCTCAGGACGAGTTTTAATTCTTGAAAAGAAGACATAAATTTATTTTTCTTAGCGTTTCTCTGACAAGTTTTGTAACTTGTAACAAGATAGTATTGTACTTTCAGGGACTGCAAATGCAGATTATGCTATATTTAAAAATATATTCTTTTAAAGTGTGAGAATAATTTCCAGATGCTTTGGATTGCTTGCCGTCACTGCAGCAGCTCCTCTACTTCAATTGTTTCCTCATCTGGGCACACGGATCACCTGAGGTCTCATCAGTTATGTCGGTTCAGTATCAGTATTACCCAAAAAAAACCCAAAACCCAAGCCTGAAACTTGAATAGTGCATCATGGTTACATACAGTGGGTTTCTAGTGTTTGTTGAGGAAAATGGCTGTGAGCAGTGCAGCTGCAGAGCTCCTGCAGTGTAAGGAGGCCGTGGCTCTCAGGGCGGTATCTCCATCCCAAGTTGCTTAGCTGGGGGTCCAGCCCTGCTGTGGGCCAGGGGTGCCACATCCAAGGGCTGCCACTTCATCCTGAGTGTGTGGCGGAGGGAGCAGAGGATCAGGTGCTGTGAGCCTGCCTGCTGGTCTTGCTGGGGAGTGTTTTCACAGAGAGGTTTTGACTCACAGGAAGAGAATATTTTTCCCACGCTGTCTTCTCAGCATGCCTCCCCGTTATTTGGTCCTAGCATAGGAAAATATTTACCCTACGAAAGTACTTAATGTGATACTTAAAATGGCAAATATGCATTTTATCAGCAACATTTGGGAATCGGTCCTTCCTTTAGCTACATGCCAAAACATGGGTGTAGTAATTAAGGTTCCCCCAGCACTTTTAATTGAAACCAGAGATGTGGCTCCAATATAACTTTCACATCTGGAGTCTGGGCGTCTCCCAGGGGTATATTTGGATCCAGGGACTTGCTTCAGAGCATTACAGGGAAATGAGTCAGTCACAAAACCAAGAAATATAGTGATACTTTAAAATGAGGGGTTTGCCCTGTCTTCAAGAACCTTAGTTTCAATAGTAAGATACAGTGGTTTGTGTTATTATACAAATGCTAATATTTTAAAGCAGCAGAAATGTCTGTCTCATGACCCTAAAATAAGACATATTAGTAGTTTTGAAGCTGACGTATTCTGTGAAACTTATTTTCAAGACAGATGACAAGATAAAAAAGTAGGTAATTTGGTTTTTTCTCAGCAAACAAAGGTAATTATTTTCTTCATCTCCTGGCTTGGTAGCTGTCTAATGTTGCAGATCACAATCTATTCAACTTGGAGCACAGAGGAAACACTTGATTGTTTCTGTGCTTCTTAAAACACTTCATAATTTTTATATAGAACACTTTTTATATAGAAGAACAAAAGTTAGAAAGGTGAGGAAATTCCACCTTATGTGCGGAGAACAATTTCTTGTAAGCAACATCTAGGTTTTTAGCTTGCCCTAAGCAGTCACATAGGACAGTGACTGGGATGAGTTACAACACTGGATTTGGATTTACTGAAATGTTTGGACTGTTGAAACAATGATTGATTGGTGTGATTTGTATTGTTTTATCATAGCTGCTTTACTGTCTTTTACTTTGTTTGGTAATCACTGCAATTCCACTAATTCAGTAAGTTCTGTGGTGTGCTGTGGTATTTCCTTATTATCAAAAGTATGCCATGACTTACAGAAAAATTTTGACTCTACTTGTATTAGAAATCTCTAAAGGGCTCTGGAGTAAAGACAGATCAGAACCAGGACTGACTTGAAAGAAAGAAGGGCGGAAATTTTGAGTGAACAAACAGAAAAGTTGATGCCTGGCAAAGCATATTCCTTTTGGGAGCTGGAGTGGAATTTGAGATTGCTGAATCTAGTAATTTCTCAGGCACTAGTAAATTATTGTGAAGTCCGCTGTTCAATATCATGTCTTATCCTGACCTGTAAAGAGGATAACAACCTTTCATCAGTTATTGCCTTTGCTCACGTAGCAAAAATATGTACTGTGAAAAAATGTAGAATCTTTCAGGAAAGAAAAGTATTACTTTGTAGAGTAAGTAAAGCCTGTGTTTACACAAGAGTGGTAATGATTAAGGATTGAATGGTCACATGTATTAGGTGGTTTCTAGACCTCAACTCCTTGGCTTTGCATTACCCAAACAAATTAATGCTTTGAGGGTGTGTGTACCCTGGACATGTTTAACAATGAGACAACCAATGAAAGGTTAACTTACTTGTACAGGATTTAATAAGACTGATAAATACTTACTTTGACTTCTTAATATATAAGCTTATATATTGATGTGGACTTGAGGTGTTTATTTGTAATATTTTAGAAACCTCCTTAAGATCCTTGGAAACAGACCAATCACCAGGGCTTTGATTTTGTTGCTACCATAGCACTTGAAGTAGAAAAAATAAAATGCAGATATTGTACTTCATATTATTAAGAAAAAAATTATAAGGTTTAGTTATTTTAGCTGTGTTTGTCAGCTGATAGGCAGAGCAGCTGAAACAGAAATGAGCTGCTACTGATAGGGTGGGTGCTGGATCCTAACCTGTCTCACTAGAAGCTGGTTGTGTTTTGCCTGTGCATAAAAGGAACAGTTCCTGCCTTGCTCTCGGCAGAGGCACTGATTGGCAAGGGGCAAAAAGCCGTGATTTCTGAACCCCACAGAGATTAGAGCTGAGTGGGAAGAGCAAGCCTCTTTCATATATAAAGGCAGAAGTTAACAGCTGCTTCTGTGGAGGCAAAGGCTTCCACACCACTCCTGCAATCACTCTTGTACTAGAGAAAGTTAGACTCAGTCAGCCATGTCTTTTGACTGCTGAAAAAATACCTGATTTTTTTTTTAAATTCCTGCTCAACATGCAGCAGTTCACCTAACAAAGTGATATGTATGATTTAAAATAAAAAAAATGACATATCATCATACCATATTCTGTCTTACTCTGGGCGACGGACTCTGCTTGTCGTAAGAGAAAAGTACTTAATGTTGCTTCTAATTTTTGTGCCATGCCCATAAATTAAGATTATAAACTACCTTTAGCTACTGTTGACTAGTGGTATTGCTTAATTCTTATAAATGGCTGTGTTAATATTAGGGGTTGTACTGTATGATTGATTCATTGATCTGTATTGTATGACAGCGTCAAGAAATGTTTTAATAAAGGAAATATTCAGAAGCAGCTAACACAAATAAACGTACAGGAATGCATTTTGACTGTGAGACAAGTATAGATGTAAACTTACAATGAAATGTTTGTACAAAGCATTTTGAGAACTGTTAAGTTATTCTGCAGCTATGACTATACTGTGTAAAGTCATCTTCATTTTTCTGAGTGGCACAGTGCCATGTTGTATTCAGTCAGACACTAAATAAATTGGTTGCTTGTAGTTTGATCTCACAGCAGATTATTTAATTTTAATTTTCAATTTGTTTCCCAAGGTAACTATGACATCAATTAATACGGCAGAGATGGAGAATTCACATCAAACATTCACTGCTGCTCCCCTGGGATGAGCTCTCTCAAACCATGTTTGGAGAGAAATTAAAACCAGAAACTTTTTTCATGTTTCCTTTTTTTTTTTTTTCCAATGGTCAGAAAAGTCTAAAGACATGGTGAACACTGCGGGGGCTGGTGTTCCTCTTCCTGAAACACATCTGCAGATGTTTGACTTAACCTGTGATGTGTGGTGTCATCTTTCTCATACCATTTTAAGGTCCATTATACTTCTGAAATTCCTTCTGTAATCTCTACACTGGGGATTCATTATCTTTCTCCTGTCAGACCTTTAACACCACTGTCTAATTACCATCCGAGTGAGACACATTTTTGTATAACACAACAGATTTTTTTTCTGAATATTACTTAAATTAAGTGCAAGATGCACTTAGGATACCAGACACAAACTTGATGTTTTAATAAAGGAAGACCTAGTCTATGCATAGGGGATTTTTTTCAGTATTTGAATCCCCTGAAGTGTCAGGAAATTAGGTTTTCCACTTCGTTTATTTAAAGATGTGATTTAGGGGGGGTTGCCATTGCAGAGATCAGGAGGAGTTTTGAACTGACTACTGCTTGAGAATTGTTAAATTGATAATGGTTTTGAACTGTGATCTCTGTTACCAAAGAACCATGCAGTTTGTTTCTGAGAAAACAAGAACTTCAGGCTGCTTAGAAAATGGTTCTTCAAAAAATTTGCTTTAGGAACTGTGTCTTCATTGCTTGGACTTTAAAGATCTGATACTGGTTTTGTACAACAGTATTATTGCTAGAAACATCATGGATACCCATGTTCTTGCAAATCAATGATAATGTGTTCATAAATAGCAACTGGCAGGGGCCCAGGGTTATGTTCAGATCAAGGGCAAAGATTCCAGTCCCCACCAGGGCAGGAAGAGGCTGAATGTAGGTGTCCTGCAGCACAAAGGATGGCATCACAAAAAGAAGCTGCAGACACAGCAGCTGCATGTCCAGCAGCTTCGTCAACTTGGGGATCTTCACATCAATGCCAAGTCTTTTCCCATGACCATCCTGTGGGACCTCTTCTTCCCACTTGGAAGCTTCTACAGACTTTACAGGTGTAAAACGATGCCATCACTTCCTTTACAGAACTGATTCTAGCTGCCTGGATATTTTTCCTATCACAATAAATGTAATTTAGTTAAAATACAATACGCTAGCATGGAAGTGAACCCCAAATAGTTCCAGATTATTGTTTTCTAAAAACAGAGAAATAATTTCATCAGCAGGAAAAAAATAACCAAAGAAATAGAAAACCCATGAAAACCCTTGGTAATTACTGAGGGTCATTCACTTTCTTCATTCTTGGGTTAGTGCAAATGCAGTAAATATTTGTTATCTAATTTAGCCATTAATGCACTCTTACATTCTTCACTGAGAAACTTTTTTTCAAGAGTGTTTAAATAGCAGCATATACAATTGCAGTGTTGTGTTCCCTGGGAGATGTTTTAAATGTTGAATTCTACATTTTGTCACCAAAATATATTTCAGAGGGTTTTTTCCTTTCAAAGTGCTGATATACTTGACTTAAGAAGTTCTAGTAGTTATTTTATAAATTCAAAATTTATCTTGAAATTTAAGGCCCAAATTCAGCAAAGCATGTGAGTATATCTTTAAGATCCATCAGAGCCATAATTTCATTTAGCTTTGACAATGGTGCATGTATATGTTTATTTCAGTACACAGATCAGTCCAAATACAGAAAATATGGTTCTTTTCTGCCTTTCTTTCTTACTATAGTAATATTGGTTATGTAATGGCTTCTGAATAAAAATATCTACCTATATATATATATATATAAACCAATGCTTACAGTATAAAGTATTATATATATTTATGTATTTGGAGTATAGTTCTTGCTCTAAATTTTTCACTGCCTTATTTGCTTATCAGTGTTATTCAGCAATAAAAAATGAAGCATATTCGTATTTATACTGAAGTCTATGCAGCAGAAACAAATGAGTTTCTGTGTAAAAACCGAAATCAGAAATATATAATGTTATGTAAACATTTTTCAGCCTCTTGTTCTTAGCATTGTGTTTATTGATTCTTAAAATAAGATGGTGATTTTGATAGATGTCCCCTAGAACCTGGCCTGACACCATCAGTATTACAGCGTACTTTAAAGGGGCTTTTCTGCCAAATTTTTTTTCAGCAGCAGGTCCAATCAAAGTGGCGCCTGCCTATTTCCCATTTTATCCATGCCATTTGTGCTGTGTCTGCAGCACTCCTCTGCTGTGCCATTCATTCCAGCTGTTTCAAAAGCAGCAGCTGATAACCTGTATCAGGGAATTAGTTATTTTTAACCCTGATACAGTTGCCGTGTGACCCCAAATGCCCTTAGGGTGTCTCAGGGGCAGGAACAAATGGTGTAGTGCACAGGCTTATTAAAGCCGTAGTGCCTTTGAAAGAAATAGTTGTTGTATCTCCAGAGAGAAAAATGTAATACTTAGCTGCTTCTAGAGTCATCAAAAGCTCTTGAGGATTATTTTTAAAGAGTATTATATGAGGATGAGAGGATCTGATTCAATGAGATACAGTCAATAGAAAATGAAAGAAAGAGCCTTTTTCAGATTGTCTAACTGAAATAAATCATCTTCACTAAACCATGTCCCTAAGTGCCACATCTACACATCTTTTAAATACATCCAAGGATGATGATTCTATCACTTCCCTGGGCAGCCTGTTCTAATTTTTGAGCACCCTTTCTGTGAAGAAATGTTTCTTAACATCCAGTCTAAACCTCCCTTGTTAAAACTGGAGGCTGTTTCTTCTCATCTTGTCACTTGTTACCTGAGAGAATAGACTGACCCTCACCTTGTTACAGCCTCCTTTCAGGCAGTTGCAGAAGCAGTAAGGTCTTTGCTGAGCCTCATTTTCTTCAGGATAAACACACCCAGCTTCCCTGGCCGCTTCTCATAAAACTTGTACCCCAGACCCTTCATCAGCTCTGTTGCCCTTCTCTGGACATGATCAAGCATCTCAATGTCCTTCTTGTAGGGGGCCCAGAACTGAACACAGAATTCAAGTTGCAGCCTCACCAGTGCCCAGTACAGAGGGACAGTCACTGCCCTGGTCCTGCTGGCTGCACTATTGCTGATCCGGGCCAGGATGCCATGAGCCTTCTTGGCCACCTGGGCACATGCTGGCTCATGGTCAGCTGGCTGTCAGCCAGTACCCCCAGCACCTGGTCCTTTTCTGCCAGGCAATTTCCAGTCACTGCCTCCAGCCTGTAGTGCTGCATGGGGCTGTTGTGACCCAAGGGCAGGAAGCATCACTTGGTCTTGTTGAACCTCATATCATTTGCCTCAGTGCATAGATCCATCCTGTCCAGATCCCTCTGCAGCAGATCAACATTCCCACCCATCTCTGTGCTACCTGCAAACTGATTGAGGATGAACTCGATCCCCTTGTCCAGGTCATTGATAAAGATATTAAACAGGGCTGGCCCCAGTACTGAGCCCTGGGGAACCCCACTAGTGACTGGCTGCCAGCTGAATGGAACTTCATTCACCAACACTCTCTGGGCCTAGCTGTCCAGCCAGATCTTTGCCCAGCAAGGGGTATGCTTGTGCAAGCCATGAGCAGCCTGTTTCTCCAGAATGTTGTGAGAAATGGTGTCAGAGGCTTTATTTGGATCTGGGTAGACTTCGTCCTTTTCCTTCTTCCACTGAGTGGGTCACCTTGTCATAGGAGGAGACCAGACTTGTCAGGCAGGACCTGCCTTTCCTAAACCCATGCTGGCTGCACCTGATCCCCTGGTTGTCCTGCGTGTGTTTTGTGATGGCACTCAAGATGATATGCTCCATGACCTTCCCTGGCTGACTGAGCCTGACTGAAATCAGGCTGTCAAGCTGTATCTTCGCTCTGACTTCTCATGAATGGATGTTACCTTAACTAACCTCTTGTCAACTGGGACCTCCCCAGTTGGCCAGGACTGCTGGTAAATAATGGAAGCTACAATGATTTGGTGAGCTCTTCTGCCAGTTCCCTTCATACCCTTGGGTGGATCCCATCTGGCCCCATGGACTTGTGTGTTTTGAGTTGTGTAGCAGGTCACTGACCATTTTCTCCTGGTTTATAGGGGCATCATCCTGCTCTCTGCCTCTGTCTTCCAACACAGGGCCTTGGTACCCTGAGGGCAACTGTTCTTGCTATTAAAGACTGAGGTAAAGAAGGCACCAAGTACCTCAGCCTTTTCCTCATCCTTTGTCACTATGTTTCTTCCTGCATCCAGTAAAGGGTGGAGATTCTCCTTAGCCCTCCTTTTGTAGATGATGTATTTGTAAAAACATTTTTTGTGTTTTACAGCAGTAGCCAGATTAAGTTCTAGCTGGGCTTTGGCCCTGTAACAAACGGAACCATTATTAAAATTAAAAGTACCGCTGTGTTTTTTTTAATGTGTTGTTTGGAAAATATCACCTTCAAAAGCATAAAAATCCCTTGGTGTTTCCAGGCAACTGCAGTTGTGTGGTCAAATTCCCAAGATGTGAGTTGTCACCAGTCAGTTGTTTTTACAAGAAACTCTAACCTTTGGTCTGGGGTGGTTTGCTGTTTAAGAAGTACGCACACTAACTTTAGTCGTATGTTTCTCTTTTACATAAAGAGATAAATACTTGGACATCAAGTAAATTTAGACCTAAGTATTCATAACTAATCTGTTTCAATGTGCTATATAAGGTAGTTTTTAATAGCTACTTATAAAGAATTTATAAGTTTTCCTCATTGGAACTCCACTCTTTCAGAAACCTCATCCATCAATGTGACTAAATATGTGTCAGATAAAACAAGTCCTCTGCATTAATCACTTGAGTACCAACTCATACAATACTTAACCATTCACGCAACTTGAGTTACCTGAGGCACTGAAGTCAGTAGATATTACATGCTCAAAATGGCACGTGAGATTGTGCTTTCCTGAGCAAAGTCCTCAAAAAGCCATTATTTTAATGTACTTAAGATAAAACTAGCATATCATGGGAATTTAAAAGAGAAAATAAATGTTTGTGATTTTTTCTTTGTTTCTTGTTTTGTAGGGGCACAAATTTTTTCCTGTGGTGATTCATAACTACCAATAACCTTCCACAGTGGTTGCCTTATCAACTGATTATTCTGGCATCTTCTGCTCTTGTTAGTAAACAGAAGAGAACTATTAAACACAAAGCCAAGTACTCCTAATCTTAAGAGAGAGACTTCGTACAGTATGTTCTGTACAAAACTGAAAGACTTGAAGATCACAGGAGAATGTCCTTTCTCCTTACTGACTCAAGGTCACATTACTGAGGAACATGACAAGGACTGCACGGAAAACAGCTCTAGAGCAGCTTTGCCCATCTGCAAAGAAGTCCATGAAAAAGATGGTCAAGGAAACCTTCCACAAAGGAAAACAAGCAGAAGTAGAGTGTACCTGCACACACTAACGGAAAGCATCTGCAAACTAATCTTTCCAGAGGTAAATAGATACTACATAATAATTAAACTTTAATAGCATTTAATTATAAATGTTAAAAAAAGCATTTTATTCCTGCCTTTAGATGTAAGCCTTTAGAAAGTTGTTTTGACTTATAAGTTTGTGTTCTTATGTATTCTCCATAGTTTAAATCCACTTCCATTCTTTCTGGATATAATTTTGCCACAATCTATTTTGTACACACCATTCCTTCCACTGTTTTTCCCTTATTTTTGCCTTGTATTTGTAACCTTTCACTGATCTTTTTAACTGTTCTTTTTAAATCCATTTCTGCAGCATTTTTTTTTTTACATAGAGATATAGTAATAGAAATTCTGCCTTGTTACCTAATTATGTAAATTATGTGGTCATCTCATCAGTTCACTTAACTGAATCCAAACTGCTAAGTGCATTAGTCATTATCACAAAAAATTAAAATAGCTGTTTCCATCTGCTATGATGCTAACCTCCTGTCATACTATTTTTAAAAACATTACTGTTCGTGTTTACCACAAAGATATTCTTATGTCTCTGCTCAACTTAACTGAAAACAGGTCCAGTGCAGGCTTGCTTGAGTGGAGATTACTACCATGGTTTATCTTTGTAAAAAGAACATGAAAAATGCAGCTCCATAACATTCAGCTCTTGGCCTTGTCTCAAATTCAGTGGGAAGTTTGATGGAACTGACTGACATATTGGGACTTCAAATAGCAAATGGACAATTTTGTACACTCATTTAATTACAATTCCATTACTTTGATATTCAGTGTACCTTATTTAAAGTGCTGGAGGTTTTTTAAGTCTCTGCAGATCTGGTTATGCAGCTCTTCATCTATCACCCATTCAGTAAACCTCTAGATAATTAAGTTTTGAAAAACCCCTTTTAACCTGTGCTGCATGTATACAGATGGAATGCAAACCTTTAAACTGATCTTTAAATTTATAAAGAAGAAGACTTGTAACCCAAAAATGAACTGGCAAAGCACCCTTTCCAGGGTGTCATGATTGCTGTATTGCTTTTCTAGTATATAGTTGTTGGTGGGATTTTTAATAACTGGTATTTTTTTCTCTTTAAAGAGTGGTATAAATGTATGCAGTTACCTATTACATAATCATGATAAGCTAGTTCATCAGTTGGGACAAAAGCTTGGCAAAGTGAAGATATTATGATCATGTACCCTAGGAACCACTGATGTTCAAGGTTATTGTTGCTGCTATTTACAATTATTCAAGTCATATTCATTAGAACTTTGTCCAAGTCTCTTCTCATGCTGGTTTGGGGTCAAGCCCTAAGCATCGTCCTAATCCTAGCTTTCCATAAAAGGGTTTTGCTTGTTTAGAAACATTTTTCATTGCTTAGATACTTTACAGTACCTTACTTAAACATTGTTGAGTAACATCATCTTCCTTCCAACTGGGAGCTCCGAAACTGGGCTGCATCATGACTCCTATGGATTCATGAACTTCTCATGGAAACAGCGAGCTGTACATGGACGTCCAGGACATAGTGCAGCCACACAACTTTTTGATTAAATTTGAGATATAGTGTAGTGCATGTTGTTGTTTTATTTGCTTCTTTATTTACAGAAATATAGAGAACATTGCTCATATGTAAGTAATGAATTGGATGGCATTCCACTTACTGCATCAGTTTCTACACAGATGTAGTTTATGTTGTATTCATATACATGGTATATGGTATATACATAGATAGAGATATATACCTATACATATCTAATTCACTTTAAATTTATGCTTGGAAAACGTTTCCAGAATATATTGCCTTTCTTTCACATGATATTTTCTTTGGTTGCACAAACTTTCCTCCTGAAAATACAAAAAGTAAAAGATGCAGTAAAACCTGTTAGTTTCTTCAGGGATTGAGAACCAAAGAAAAGCCAGGCCACAGGAAGCCTCACAGCCAAATTCTGTCATGCCGGTATAGTACTATTCTATGACCCTGTCTGTGTGGGAAGTTTGGGTTTTGAATATCAGAGACTACATACATATAACAGCTTTACTGGCCCTAACAATTTGAAATATGCATATTTGGAAAATGTTCCATCTGTTCCTATTAGGAACTGCAGAAGGGATATGGAATCATGGGATTGAAGTAATTTAAGGCAAATATTTGTTATGCTCTAAAATGTCTTTTCTTAGAGAATCCTTTTACAAAGGATATCTGCAGTGACTCGATTTTCATGTGGAGGATATTTGGGGTCTTGGCATATGCAGCCAAAATTATTCTTTTTCTTTAAAATAATGGTTCTAACATTATCTTGAAAAGCTATAATCTTGAAAACATAAAAGGAGGTAATCTGAGGTTTAGAATGTTACGTTGATCTTTTATAGCTGCATTTGAAACTGTCACCTTTTTCAATTTCTGTCTTGACATGGAAAATTGTCCTGAAAATGTGGAAATTGCCCTGAAAAAGTCCAACTATTAATATTCCAAGAAAAGTTATCTGCTGTTAGATTTACTTTTAACAGTTTTGCTCTGGGCATAATGCAGAATATAAGTGGCTTTTTCTGTTAGGAGTATCTATCTTAAACTGAAAAGATTTTTTTTCTGCATTTTGTATTCATGGTACTTTGTGTTTTCTGGGAGGGGATGTGTAATAATAGAAAGCTGTGTTAGTGAAAACTTGGAGGTAAAGAACATCACTGTATTTAAAATACACGACCACTGGTGCACATGAGCTGAGGGGCTTAATTACAGTGGTACTGGAGATGAAGAGATGAACATGAACTAAACCCCAAAACCCCAGAAGTGACTTGCTATTTCTAACAACAATACTGTCTTGAAAAATAGTTGTTAGTCCCGAGGATGGCAAAGTAGTTCTGTGTATAGAAATGTTATCTCATGATTAAATTTTCATCAGTGACATAGATACATATGACATACGTATTTTTTTCCCCAGTTTGAAAGGCTAAATCTTGCACTGCAGAGAACGCTAGCAAAACACAGAATAAAAGAAACCAGGTATGTAAGTGTAATGGGTTTGTAACTAACTTCACTGCAAAAATGTTTTTCAAACAGTTCATAAGGACTAGGAATGGGGTGGTGGCTGGGAATCAAGACTTTTGGAATTTGTTTTCAATTAACTTGTCAAATTGGTGTGTAACATTTCATGAAATGTAAGCTAGTAATGATTTCATTTATTTTAAAATATTCACAAATATTTATATCACTCACAAAGTTGACTTAATGGGCAAATTGTACAGGGAAACAGGCAAGGACTTTGGAGGAACTCAGAGACTGCTTGGCATAGATGGAACTATAGATATGGTTGTATATGGATCTAGCTCACTGTTTCTAAGATGCCAGGGAAAGAGTTTTAAGTGCAATTAGTATTAAACAAAAGAATTTGATTTCCGATACAGTGAACACTCATACACTACAGATACTGACATGGATGTTTTCCTGAGCTCACTTGGCTTCTGATTTCTGTTTCTGAAGAACTCAGCTCAATTTTCAGCACTTCTTAGTACTAATCCAATATTAATCATTTGAGCCTTGTGGGGAGTGAGAATTTCTTAGCATCTCATGATACACTGAGGATTCACTTTATGGAATGCATCTGAAAAAATAAGCCCATCGGTTTAAATCTGCTTTCTGAAGTGAAGAAAAATAATCAAGTTGGAAACTACACTGTTGCTCACCATGATAAGAATAGATAATTGCAGTGTATCTTTTAAATTATACTTGGTATTTTTAAAGCACTTTACATACATTGACTGCACCAAAGATAGCGGGTCAGATGTGCTTTGCAATTGCTGACTGGCTTATTGCTATGAATGTTTTCCCATTCTTTAATTATGTGTTGCTTCCCTGGAGTATTACTTGAAAAGAAAAAATTACTGTGATATTCTGAATGAGGCAATAATGCAAATGTAAAACAAATCCAAATGTCTGTATTCCTTTTGCATATAACTATACCTATGGTATTCCAAGTGAAGAAATTCAGAAAGCATGTATTAGGAGTTTATTGCTTATATGAAGGTTAGTCTAAGCTATATGTCATTCTCAAGACTGTGAGTCAAACATTCAGGTTGACATTTATTGTCCTCAGAGAACTCAAGGCTGCAGGTTTGTGTCAAATATCTGCATTACTACCAATGAACAAGTAATTTTGAAGTTAGTAGTTGTTATTGGTATTTCCTCTCAAAGCAGAAATATGTTCGCACCTCTTTTGAATTAAATGCAATTTAATGCAATTCCAGAAAATGCTTGAATATAAATTTCAATTATATTATACAAAATGTTAGGAAATATAGTTTTGCCTTCAAGAAAAAAACACAAACCAAACAAAAAACAGGACTGTTACAATGACACGCAATAGCATTTGGCCTAAAACCATATTTTGAGCTCAGACCACCAAAACTTTAATTTACCAGAAATGCACAGGATAATCTAAGATCCTACTAAAACCCTCTTTTGAATTAATTAAAAACTTCCTATTTGATCAGCAGAACTGGGTCTATACACTTTAAAGACAAGGTAGGTAACTTCTGTACTTACTATTTTTATCACGTTTATCGCGATTATTTAGGGGTTTTATTTATATTTTTATGATCTTTGCAGAAAAACTGGTGATAGAGAAGATTTTGAAAAAATAATCAGTGATCACGCTAATGCAGCAGGTAACGTAAGCTTGTTTAATAATATATATAAATAGATTATATATGCTATATATATATAAAATATGTTCTATATAAATTAGTCTTGTTACTAATATGTTACTTCATATTTTGAAGGACTGTTGTGTGTCAGAAGAGAAATATAATTTGTAATATGTAACTCTGGCTACATCTATAATAGTAAATTAGCATTTCCTGGAATTGAAATATGGTCTTCTGTACACTTAAACTGTTAAACTGATCCAGGCTCACAGCTGGGCTGTGAGAAACGATACTTTTTCAAAGAATTCCCAGTAACAGTTGGGGAATTGGAACATTGCCAACAGTCAGTTTGCATGAAGCTATCTGGATAAAACAAATTTACTAGCAAAGATGTGAGCCATTCGGTGCCAATTGGTCTCTACTCCAGAATATTCGTACGGTCATTTAATGTACTGGATCAGGCACAGTACTTGTATCTACAGATCCTATTTTATTCTTATGTTAATTTTTAAAATTCTTATTTTACTCCCTTATATCAATCTAAGGGAGTTGAGTTAAATCTTGTGCCAAAACTTGCATTCGTTTTGTCTACATCTCTACAAAGAACACTGAATCGTGGATCTTTCTAAACTACAACCAATTGTCCTCCCATTTTCAGGCCTTGTTTCCAGGACTCCTAAATGAGGGTGCCCTCAGGTGTCAATGCTGGATCAGGGAAGGATATTGATAGTTTGCTTTGGCCTAGGACGAAAAAAATGTGGAGGTTAGCCTGTGATTCAGGATGATGAGTGCAGTTCTGACTTAAATGTGGTTCTGTGCAGGTGTTCCCGTGGAGTCTCTACGGGAATCTCTTGGTGAAGAGCTATTCAAAATATGCTATGAAGAGGATGAACACATATTAGGGGTTATTGGAGGGACCCTTAAGGACTTCTTGAATAGTTTCACTACTCTGCTGAAGCAGAGTGGCCACAGCCAAGAAGCAGGAAAAAAGGACAGACTTGAAGATGCTTCCATATTATGCCTGGAGAAAGATCAGGACTTCTTAAATGTTTATTATTTCTTTCCTAAGAAAATCACAAGTCTTATTCTACCTGGTATCATTAAAGCAGCAGCTCATATTTTGTATGAAACCGAAGTGGAAGTGATGCTCATGCCTCCTTGTTTCCATAATGACCGCACTGAGTTTGCTAATCAGCCTTATTTGCTGTATTCTGTACAAGTCAAAAGTGCAAAACCTTCCTTATCTCCATGCAAACCACAGTCTTCACTTGTGATTCCTGCCTCTATGTTCTGTAAGACTTTCCCATTTCATTTTATGTTTGACAAGGATATGTCAGTTCTTCAAATTGGAAATGGGATACGAAGACTTTTGACCAGGAGAGAATTTCAAGCTAAGCCCAGTTTTGAAGAGTATTTTGAAATTCTTACCCCCAAAGTAAGCTGCACTTTTAGTGGAATAATGACAATGCTAAATATGCAGTTTACTGTACGAGTTAGAAGATGGGATAATACTGATATGAAACCATCCATGGTAAGAGACTTTTTATCACCATTACTTCTATGAGGAATTTGTTTTCTTCAGATGGAGATAAAATAGCCACAAAACATGGTGCATTTTGCATTTTTTACCTCTGAACATCTGATACAACTGTATAATAATGATTTAGTTAGGGTACTCACTTGTAATTCTGATTCTGAAGCCAATGTTCAGTCAAAACTCTGCTTTAGGACTTTTACACAAGTAAAATCTGACTGCAAATTTGATTTTATTCCAATAATTTGAAATACTGAGATAAAGCCAGTGATATGCCTGGCTGCTGAGAATGAGGGCATCTCCAACACAAAGACAGTGGCAGGTAAAGCTTTAATAAAGTGCCCCTGAGTCACTTGAGAACAGTTCTAGGATTTGGGGAAAAGACATTGATGTTTTCTGTGATCCTTCAGCCTTTGGTATATTTGTATTTTTGATACTCTGATGTTTTCATGAGATACAAACACCACAGGTTCCACTTAGTTTCAGCTGATGGGATTATAATTATCTTTGCTGAAGCTGGATGTGTGACAAATGACCTGGGACAGTAAAAAACACTGAGTAGTCAATGACTTTTTATTCATTCCTGGTCCCAGCTGAATTCCAGCTTATATACACCTGAGGCAGTCCAGGATGAATTACCAGTTCAGACTCAACTCTCCAAAAACTTAAATGAAGAACGGTAAAAAGTTTTACCCAGTTACTATTGTAGCTACTATTAAAAATTGTAGCTACTTCATCTAGGATCCATTTCTGCACTAGAGTGATTACAAGGGGTAGTAGACTTGGCTTTGATTGTGCACGTACTTGGATATGCAAATGTCTATTAGTAGGGAACAGATTTTATTAAAAAAGTGGTCTTTCAAAGCTGTGTTAAGCTAAGCTCTGCAGCACCTTGTACATTACAGAACTGACTACAAAAGGGACATAAAAACACTTCACACAAAATATTTTTCTTTTTTAGACCATTAAAATTGGATATTTCTGCCCTTTATGCCTTTAAATTGCAGTGAGTACTGAACACCGTATGATAAAACTGAAGCCGATTTTCTCACTTTATCTTGTGGAGAAAGTGGTGCATGAACTAGTTATTAGTAGAAATTCATAGGCCACTGTAGTCACACATTTTATCAATTGCTGAAAATGCACAAACATATTGGTTTTGGTTCTCTTTTCTCCCTAAGATAAACTGATACGCAAACATAATTAGGTGTTTATCCTTAAGCCAGGGTCTTTTTGTACCAGAGGACTGAATAAAAATGAACTTATTTGATGGCTCTGTGATTCAGCACCCCATGTCTTCTCAAAGCAACTAAGTGAAAATGTACGGACTATGGACCAGTCTTGATTTTCTTACATTTTAGCAAAATTTATTTTCTCTAAAACTTCTTGCTTCTAGACCATTGCCGTGCATGTTTTGCATGAACTCTTGTTTGTTTAACTGTTTCAGGTAATGGATCTTAAAGGCCAAATGATCTATATTTTTGAATCCAGTGCCATTCTATTCTTGGGATCTCCCTGTGTGGATAGACTAGAAGATTTTACAGGACGTGGATTGTACCTCTCTGATATTCCCATTCACAATGCTTTAAGAGATGTTGTTCTGATAGGAGAGCAGGCCAGAGCCCAGGATGGACTGAAGAAGAGGTTAGGAAAGCTGAAAGCAACCCTTGAGCAGGCCCATCAAGCGCTTGAAGAAGAGAAGAAGAAGACTGTAGATCTTCTGTTTTCAATTTTTCCTGGAGAGGTTGCTCAGCAGCTGTGGCAGGGACAAGTCGTACAAGCCAAGAAATTTAATAATGTCACAATGCTTTTTTCTGACATTGTTGGATTCACTGCCATCTGTTCCCAATGCTCACCTATGCAGGTTATCACCATGCTTAATGAGCTTTATACTCGCTTTGATTACCAGTGTGGAGAGCTAGATGTCTACAAGGTACACAATTCATTGCTTTTCTGTGGGATTCTGGGGCAGGAAAGGAAATTAAGACTAAATGGGACAGAAGATAATAGAGGTCGAAAAATTATTTTGCCATAAACCTTTTTTAAATGAAGACAAATCATAAAACAAACAAACAAAAATCAACATGAACAATTGTTCATTCAGCCAAGAAAGAAACCCATAAAAAAAAGTTAATTTTAAAAATTAAGTTCAATGACAGTGCTGTAAATCTTGAGTAAATAGGTGTTTTGATGTATCTATGGGTGCCTCACAGTAAATGAAAAAGGAAAAGTATTTTAGAATTATGCCCAGCAATAAATATAAATTGTGCAATTTTTCCTTTTGCATGATACTTCAGGATTTGTCCAGTACTTAATAATTTTGCAAGAAAGGTAAGACTTGGTCGAGAATTGTATGTAGCTACAATTCTTACTGAAGATAGGTTGGCTTTTTATATTTATCAAATAGTCTAACAGTAAGAAACAAATATGTCTGTTTTAGGTTGAAACTATTGGAGATGCCTACTGTGTTGCTGGAGGCTTACACAAAGAAAGTGAAACACACGCTGTTCAAATAGCACTGATGGCCCTGAAGATGATGGAACTGTCAGACGAGGTGGTGTCTCCCCATGGAGAGCCTATCAAGGTCATATATTTTATTGTATTTTATTTGGTTAAAGTGAGCATTTTTGTTTGTTTAATTGCTTTCTGGTATTTTGTCTCAAAGAAATTTCACATCATTGCATTAACTCAGACAATTTGGGGAATCAAGTGACTGTGGCTGGAGAAGCTGGCCTTTTCAGTTCTATGGATGAGAGTTCTGTGGAGCGGTAAAGATGAAATAGAGATCTGAAAATCAACCCAAAAGACAAATGCAGTGAAGTCAATATGTGCAATCTGACACGCTGCAGTTTTTGTCTCGGTAGCAATAAATCTGTCAGTGTCATGGAATATTCTCTTTTCTAAGGAAATGACTAATCCTCTTTCCAAATTAGACTTCCAAGTCTTTTGACGCAGAAGCTATGAATATGAATGCCCAAAGACGTTCTGATTGTAGTAATCCACACATCTTTAAAGGATTCCATTGCTGTTCTTGTTTTACAGTCAGATACTGAACCACCATAAGATAATGGTGTTAATGCTGTCAAAGCAACTGTTAAATTCAGTGGTAATTATATTTATGCCTTCCTTTCAATGAGAACTTACACATGTACTGAAATTTTCAAGTAGGATTATCTCTCACTGAAAAGAAAAGGAAAGGCCTGTGTGCATGAAAAATGATGTGGACCTTTGACTAAGTTCAAATGGCCTGGAATGGCATCCTGGTATTTTTAATAGGGGTGTCTCAGTTCATTATGTCTTTCATTTGCTAATTTTTAACATTTGTCTGTTCATTTGTTCCTCCAGAAAGCTTAATGCTTTTTTTTTTTTTTTTTTAATTTTAGATAAAGGAATATTGGTATTCCAAGACAAAGAAAATGGTTATTAAGAGGATTATATGCTCCACATTTATCACAGAGAACAGCAGTATTGTATTATAAATAAATGTTGTCCTTTTTGTATTTTGCAGTATCAAATTAAGTTACACTTAAAAAATCTGGAAACATCCTGACAATGTTATAACAAATTTATCATTTACATGCAAAGCTACTACTACATTTTTTAAATTTATTTTAAAATAAGGAGAAAAATGTTGTATTGTGTAAATACTTACCAGAAGCTTCCTAGAAGGAAACTATCTATTTTTAATGAAAGCATGCATCTATTTTAATTAAATGCTTTATGAAATCATTGGCTATTGTGCAAAGAAATAAATTTGTCACACAGTCTACTGTCATTTTACGTATCAATTGTCAAAGAAAAAAAGATGTGACCACAAATGGCATACTTTGAATCAGACTTACATTTCAATGAACATATTTCAGCCATCTTTACTGTGTTGGTGGATTTTGGTTTTGTTGCAGGTTTTTCTGCTTTAACACTCAAAGTTAGAAATTGTAACTTCTTCATAATGGTATGATACTCTCTGGAAATGTAAAGAGTAGCATGCATAGTAGACATACAAGCTTTCTGACATCATGCCATTATTGTGTCAGAATGGTATTCTGAAGAAAACATCTCTAGGCTTGTGTAATGCATATGAGAGAAAGAACACACCTCAAAAAAAAACCCACCAGAAAGAACCACAGAAAGCAGCATCAGCTACGTAAGAGTCAAAAATCTGAGTATGAGCTAAGTTCACAGTCATATTTTGATATGGTAGGGTTACTTACTAAAAATGCAATGCAAGATAAACTTCAGCTAGTTCCCTCTCCACGAGCAGTAACAACCAGAGTACAGATATTTTAAGGAGGCTGTGCTAGCTCAGTTTATTTTAGTAGCTCATTCTTCCTTTTTTTCTTTTTTAAATTGAAAAATAATGTATAAAATTGACTTTACTAATTCTATTTTACCTAATAATCCTGTTTTCTTTCTTTTGTTTAAAGATGCGTATTGGCCTTCATTCTGGATCCGTCTTTGCTGGAGTTGTTGGGGTTAAAATGCCTCGTTATTGCCTTTTTGGAAATAATGTAACCCTTGCCAATAAGTTTGAATCTTGCAGTATACCTAGAAAAATAAATGTCAGCCCAACAACTTACAGGTACAGTTCTTGATGTATGTAAAACGTCCACCTGCAGTAGTTACAGTAGTAGTCTATTATCTTCCTGTTGTTTTTTTTTCTTCCCTGAAGTACTGCTACATATTTTCCTTTTTTTCTTTTTATCTGACTGCTCATGAATGCACCACAGTTATTAATAGCCAGACTTCAATCAGCAGCAGCAAGTAAAAAGGTGAAGCAGAACAACTGATTCTTGTTTATCAGACGTTGACTGTCTGGGCCAACTTTGCCTTTTACACCACAGCTGTATACATCTTGCTTTTTCTTCCTTCTTCTCTCATATTGTTTGCTCTTTGAGCTTTCACAGTGAACTGGATGCCAAACTGGCTGCAGGTGCCCTTGAAAACAACAACCTCACTGGAGAATGGTTAAACATCACCCTACACATCTTCATTCTCTTTTGGTTAGAAAGGATGACTGAATGGATTGCATGGAGTCAAACACACCAGTATTTATTTTATACCGGTCTTTCAGTTCAGTTTAAATCTGTTAGTATGGAACTCAGATCAGGTATTTTTAGTAACGTGTAGTCCGTGATTATGCAGACAGCTAGCAGGTTCTCCCATGGGAAATACAGCATCTTTCCTTTGTCCTTCCAACCTAACACTCTCTTTGTATCATCTGTTTAATTGTACTTCAAAATCAACTTGGAACATGTTCATGGCCAAGTAATAGTGTCTTGTAGATGCCAGGCAAGGCAATAGGAAACTGTTTTGAATGTGATGGTAACAACCGTTGACATCTGAACTCCAGGTCCAGGTCTGAATTTTATGTCACTGAGCTGACAGACATTATTGTTTCTTCCAAAAGTTCTATAAGAATGTACTGTAAAGAGTGAATCTACTAGAAGGAAGTGATATGGCTAGCTGGGTAAAATAAGCAAAATTATAATTATTTTTTTACCTTTTAAGGAAGCTCTGCTACCCTCACTGTAGCCTGGACTGTAGTCTGTTGTTCCTACTCAGCTTGTACCCACAGCCACATATCTGATAATGCCTTGTGGCAAGGTTCTGCATCCAACATCAGACAGAGAATTTGGCACAGGATCCTGACATCCCCTGCAGTATGTGTTATGTGACATACAGGGTGCCAAGCTTTAGATGATCTTGGAGAGGTGATTTAGAAAAGGTAGCACAGGTATTATAGCACACAGAAAGTAACCCTTTTCATTATGCACTCTGAAAGCACAAAGAGAGGATTAGAATTGCCAGTGCTTATGTATGTCAACATAAGCAGTGCTGGCCAACAGTGATTGTTTTTCCATTCCATTCATATGGAAAATCATTTTGAATGATACCCCTAGAAAATAGTCAATTTGATTAATGGGTAAACTATTATTGTTGTGGAGTTTCTTTTTTTTCCTGAGTGAATGAGGTGAATAACCTCCTTTTTGTTTGGTGTTTTTTAAATTTTGATTCATTCACCAATTCTAAAGACACACTGATAACATTATGGCACCTTGCACAACTCCTGTATATTGCAGTAATTTTTTGAAAGCTTAGATACAAGTTATCAATATTTATCCCTACAAATTAGCAGTATCTGTTTCAATCTGTGAAAAAGGAAATAACATTAGAATTGATAAAAGGGTCTGAATAGTTTAATTAATAAGGTTCACAGTATTCCATTCTTTGAAGCATTAATTATGGTGCATTTGATGTGCAGATATGAGCTAACTTTCAGCACTAAATAATTTTTGAAAATATTTACAACAAAAATAGCACCTACATGCAAAACACTGACAAGACAAAAAAAGAGGCGATACTGCTATTTGCGCTGGTGCACAAGTTTATAGGTTATCAAGGTTACCAAGTAAACATTATTGTTTATATTTTCAGTAGATAACTATAAAAATTTAATTGGATTCTCCCTGTCATACATGAAGAATTATTGAATATCTGCACTTATTAGTGACTGATTCATTTTTAATCAAGATGATTCATTTTTCTTCTAGGTTGTTAAAGGAATACCCGGGTTTTGTGTTCACACCACGCTCAAGAGAGGAGCTTCCACCAAATTTTCCCAGTGATATCCCTGGAATTTGCTATTTTCTGGATGCTTATATTCAAGGAACAAACTCACAGACTTGGTTTCAAAAGAGAGATTTGGGAGATGGCAATGCAAATTTTTTCGGTGAGGAAACAGGAATAGACTAAATTGTACATTCACAAATGTATAGAATAAATTTATAAATATTTGGATTTTTTTTTTGTATAAATTGAAAATTTTTAAAACTGTATGAAACATGAAAGCACTTTAGATTGTTAACACCTGAAAGCCAGTATTAAAATTTCAGGAAGTATGTCACTGACTACTTTTTATTTTTCCTTTGCATAAGGAACATAGTCGCTGAAGTAATGTTGCAACGTCACTGTTGGAAATGCTACTATAAACTGTATTTTCCCTGTGGTAATTTGTAAGTGCTACAGTTCTCTCTATACTGAGGATTCTAGATGTATTGTATATGCAGTTTGTCGGGAAATGTAACGTGCAAGTGATGCAGCCACATGCAGTGTTGTGAGCTGGTGCTTATCGATGACTATGAAAATGTATTTTCTTAGAGGTTCCATAAGAAAATGTCCATTGAAATATTGTCATTGCCACCACTTACTCCTTCCAGTGCATCATTTGGGCCCCATCCTAGAAGCTGCTGGCCATCTTCTCACACTGACTGGTCAAAATATGAGGGTGCTCAGCATTTTCTGGATCAGGCTGCTAATTGTAGCTGAGACACATGCATAGCAGAGTTGCTGCTTACTGTTTCATGAACTTTGTGTATAAAATGAATATAGATTAAAACACTGTATAATCACATACCAATATCTCTGTAATCATCAAACTATTTTAGTTCTTAGGGTTTTTAAAATACTTCAAAATAATAATAATATCCACTTGTTATTATGTATTACAGCAATAAATGTTTTCTTTCTGTTGTCATTTAAATTTGAAATGTTTTAACAGAAGTGTAATAAAATGTGCTTTGGAATGTTTGCTTAAAATATAAATTATAGTCAGACTGTATGAAATGGAAGCACACTCAAAGCTCTGATCCTTATTCAAGGATGCAACGTGGGTGTGACGTGCTATGGAAATGCCTGTCGCATGCTCACTCTAAAGCTGCCAGGGGAATCTTCAGGTGAACAGAAATGCTTTCAAGCATATGAACACATTTACAAAGATTAATACTACAGAACAAGTTTTTTTGTTGTGGACGATGGAATATGAGTGGAGAATTCTAAAGGCTTTGCCTCTGGAACTGGCAGAATAGAGTTAGCTAAGAGTTCTGAGTTTAGGATTCTGCCTCTCTGACTAGCAGATCCATCTGCCTAGAAATTCCTCTGTGCTGTAGTTTGATCCCAACTGCAGGCTGGAGAACTGCAGGGCTTACACACATACTACTCCCAGTAGTATCAAGTATTACCAGTTACTACTCTAACCTCTTCAGCACCTGGGGTTTGGCATATATAGCCATAAAAGTCTCTTCAAACCACTTGCAACTAAATCAGATTTTGCTCTCTTAATATTTACAGGGAACAATTACATTAGACTAAGGTGCTATTTTTTTATTTTCTGATCTTGACTGGTACATTCTGAAGCTCAATACCATTTTATGCTACTAGTTTTTGGTAGAAACTCATACATGTACCATCAAAGTCTTGAGAAAAGTCCTTATAAGAGACTAGAATTAAGAACATTTTAAAACCATATTTCAATTCAGATTTCCTATAAGGAGCATTTGAACAAAACTTGAAATATTGAATCCTTCTTGAGGGCTACTATATCCATTCAAGATGCTTAGAAATAGTCCTGTGGCACAAAAATGGAACCAGAAAGTCTATTACATATAAACACATCTGTGTTGCACACACCAGATATATATAGACACACATATACAAGCACATGTATTTGTAACACTTTAGACTGCAGCGTTTCAAGGAAACAAGAACTGTGCAAATCTTGGAGACTGATGTTTTCAATATTGGTTGGAAAATTCTATTCTATTTAGACAAATATCCAGCTGTTACTAGCAGTACCACATGGGTGCTCCTGGTTATAAAAATGTGTCAGTATTTGAAAACTGACCGTTCAGTAGGATTATGTTATTAAACCAGTAATAATTGAGGTCAGTATGAATCTGTCCATCCCTGTTAAATAGGCTTTTAAATAAAAAGGATTTATTTCTCAAATCTACTGAATGGAGGGAATGCTTAGGAGGGAATTTCCTTTTGTCCCTAGAAGACAACTGTTGTTGGACTGGATGATGGCCATGCTCAAAGCCAAATTCCATATGAATCTGTCGTTGGATAGGATGTTCATCATGGCAGTTCTTGATACCTTCCTTAGTGGTGTCAGCCTTCAGGGAAGAATTCTGATAAGGTGCATAAGTGTACAGAGAAAGCAACATGCTTGAGTCTCAGTGAAGTAAATAGGATTTAGGCACATATTTAAGACAGTGATTCAAGAAAGTGCTTTAAAATGTACTTGTGTTCAGACTTGTTCTACAAAAAACCCCATAAGTCAATTTAAGCATAATTTAACAATTTAGGTCTCACTGAACCTGTTCCTCTGTTTAAATATTTTTGCTGAATAAACATGTATTTAATAAGGGACAATTATTTTAATTGATCTTTTCACTTAGATCTAAAATACTCCTTTCACTTCTTAACTAATCATTTCACTTAAATTGAAAAAAAGGAATCAGAAAGCTAATAAGCACATTGTTGAGATAAACAGAAGGAAAGCAATTTAACTGATGCAATACTGGGACATTTTGGAAGAAAATAATAGAGTTGTTTTAAGTTGATGTCTTCTGTAGTATAGTGTGTTATATTGTGGAAATTTTCAGAGATTATGCTATTTATATAAAAATAACTTAGTGCTATGTCCAGAAACAGTTTTGTTATACGTGGAATTTTATTTTATTAGTTCATGAAGATTCTGCGTGGCTGATTTCTGTTCATAGTTACACTTTGTGATGGAGGATGCATTTTTATCACACTGCAGTTTCTTTGCCAAAGTGTAAATGGCCCTTGGGAAAAAAGTGGGTCCTTCGAATCTTAACACTGATGTAGCTAAAGTGAAAGGTATACCAAAATAATTCAACTAATTTTATTTCATTCAGGCATGACCTGATATGATTTCAAGGAGATGCTGGAAAAAATTTGCATTGCTGGTGTCAGAGGAAGTGCAATTAGTGTGGAGCTGATGCTTTCTTTCTCTCTGAACTACTGTGCAAAGGCAGAGCAAAGGGAGTCACAGAAACTGACAGAACAGGGAAGTACACAGATAATTGAGCCACTGGGACAGAGCTACTTCCTGGGAAATCTTGTGAAGGCAGAATTCAGAGCTCCCTCAAACCCAGTTTATTTCTCCCATCATTTTCTGTCGCAGTCTTTCCAGAAACAGCTGCAATTAATAGTACAGGGGGCTAAATCGGTATTTCCAACTAAAAGCCATCAGAATTAAGGGAATTGCTCTCGAATCTTGGCAAGGAGACCCTTTTTCAAACCCCACCCATCCTACAACCTAGCAGGCCACTCTAGCCGCTACCATTTTTTTTATGCCTGCTCATTGTTCTGCAAAAGCAGTGGGAGATTTGCTTCCTGCAACGGCAATGACTTTTGTGGCTGTTTGCCATAGAGTGTACAAGGTACTGAGTTGCTTTCAAAGCTCTGCTCCAGTTTATCATAAGTCAGCTTGTCAGGAACCAAATTTAACTTTCTGAAATGAGAGTAGGACTTGCTTTTCTGCTTCTAAAGTCTGCAAGGTGTGTGCCACAACAGTCTTTTGAGACTTCTAAAACCACCTCTGATGGTGTGACTACTCACAGTTGCATAGGAAGAAAATAGTCAGATTAAGGTTCGTTGGTTTTGGTTTGTTTTTTTTTTTTTTAATTGTCCAATCTTATTTGCATGTGTTCACTGGCAGTCCTTTTCTGCAGAGCATGGAGGGAGAGTAAAACTCACTGTCTTACGTCTTATGTTACTGAGCATTGCTCTGATACTGAAACACAAATAAAAGAGGAAAAATAATCAATGATTCTGGAACCTTTGCTACATCCAGATGCAACAGTTTAAAGATATATACTCTCCTGAGCACAAGCAGTAGGATCTGAATGTTAAATATGCAGTTAGGGTGGAACATGAAGCTGGAAAGCCAGTCAAAGAAATAATAAACTGTGAAAGAATCTGAAACGAAGTTGTCCTAGGTTACAACATAGCTGTATTCTATTACCAGCAGCTGTGAGCCATTAACCTGTTATCTCTTGTTAACGACTCCCCCTTGATAACAGCCAATAGGCAATTAAGACCCATCAGATGACTCGTGGCTTATCTGATACTATTGTGGGATGCTCCGCCCAGGAGGGAGGAGCCGGGCATTCCCACCTGGATATAACCTGGCCTTGGAACTGCCCAAGACAGCTGTGTCTATTGGGTCTCCAGAGGACAACAGCTACTCTTGGACCTTCAGCTAGAGACCAGATCTTCCACAGGATCACCGCTTCAGCTGAGCTACTTCATTTGGACTGCTACCACCACCCTAACAGGGTGTCAGGTTGTATCTGACTTTGTCAGGTTTTTTTTTGTTTTCCCTTGTATTATTACCCTTCCCTATTAAATTTTAATCCGGAACTTGCAGTCTCCCACTGATTTGTTTTCAAACTAATACAGAAGTAAACAACCTTATAAAGTTGTGTATCTCATCTGCTTTGGCAGATTTTTGATGCTGAAAGCAAAGTTGAGCCAGTGGTTTCCTAATATAAATGTAAGTGAGCACATTGCTTTGCTTGCAATTATAAGATGGCCTTTGAAGATCTGTGCTAAAATCGCTTCTCATTTTTTGAGCAGTATGAAATTTTTGTGCCATTACAGCAAATGCATATCCTGCACACACAGCAGCACATAGTGGGAAATAATCAAGAGAATACGTGCAGTAGTCTCCCAAGGATGTGAAAAGGGGTGGAGACAGACATACATACATTTCCACTCTTCTGATTTTTCAGCCCAAACAAAACCTGCCAAAGAAATATCAAGGACAAAGGTGTTCCCAGGGGCTTTGGACTACCAGCATGTGAAAATGAACTGATTTCCACTGATTGTAGATGATAGGGAAAATTTGGACATATGCTTAGTTTTCTCTGTATGGCTAAGATTAAATTCCTCTTACAGGAGGATGCAACAGAGCACTCAGTTTCTCAAATGTGCACATGTTACTGCATTACCGAACAGCATGGACATATTGTGGGCTGTTTCATCATAGCTTGTCCATACCAGTACTGAAAAATTAATGTAATGGTATAGTAGAACAGTGTATAGTGGTATAGTAGAAATAATGAATCTTGCTGAAATGAACTTAAGAGGGTGTTTCTGCATCTGAGAAGTATTATTATGAAAATTCCAAATGTGAGGTCTCAGACAATAACTAGAAAATACCTATAATTCAGTCCAATTTCAGTGAAGTAACATCTTCAGTAAGTGGAATCCAGCAATACCATATATGGCAGCTTTTTTATTCAGGATTTCAGTAATGAAATGAACGGTAAAAGCCAAGTCAAAAGTAAAAAATGCAACTTATTAAAATACTTACTTTGTTTTATAGTGCTTGTGGATTAACACAAACCATATTGAGCTGATTGTAGATGTTCTTGGCTAATGGTTTTCCCAAACCTACTGTCCCAGCAACTGCCCTTTCACACAGCATAAAAGGATCCCATGCTACTTTTTGCTTTCATGAATCTCACCAAGAATTGCCAAGAAGTCAGCATCTCAAATCAGGAAGAAACATGTTAAAATAAAACACCACTTAACCATGTACATCATGTACCTAGGGCATGAGGGTCCCCAAAAGAGAATGTGGTTGTGTGCTATAGTGGAATGAGCTACAGGCTTCATGGAAGTGCATCAGATACAGTCCAAATGTTTGTGTGATGTGCATAATGCATGTGGCCTAACAGTCCTGATACTGACATGGTTGGGCTTGGAAAACACAGCTCAGTATTAACAGCTTAATTTGACATTTACTTTATCTTACTGACTTCGAGCCTTTCTTTCAGTTGAAAGCAAATCTTCTTGTCCAAGACTTTCCAGGCAGTCTTGATTGAGCAAGTATCTGGAATGGAGGTTTTTCCTTCTCAAGAAATCACTTGGTTGAATTCTTTAATTCAGCAAAACTTTTAAAAGGAGACCCCTATTTTAGAAAACTAAATCAATCACTGCCTGCTTTTACTCTGCCCATGCTGTTTTCACTTCACATTTTACAAATCTCACCTTGGTTAGAACTTCCACTTGTATTATAATGGGTTAATCACAAGAACACCCTGCAAACGCAACCTACCAAGCCTGAACCAAATCAGAAGAAAGGCAATTTCATATTTGTCTAAGGCAATTTTGGCCCTTGTAGATATTAGCCCTTTTGAAAAAGTGTCACACAGATACACAGAATCACCACAATAATCTACCTTCTGAAAACCATAGCCAAAAATAATTTAGTGTAATCTCTCTAATACTTGATGAGCATGAGGGCTTACCCTGTATACAGGCAGAGCAAGTGAATTCCCTTGAAACCTGTGAAGAATGGGAATATTTTTTAACACCTATTCTCAATACAGTCAGCTTGTTTCCTGCCTGGGATGTGCTGCCAGGAGTTCCTTGAAATTTGTATCCTCAAAACTGTTTTATAAGTGTGTGAAGGAGAAGACTCCAGCAACCCTGGAGGACAAAAGTGCCAGAGGTTGTCCTAGGTCTTCTCATAGTGTACATTCACTACCAGCAGTAGGCACACAAAGATGTAGTTACAACATTTGTAGAGTAGGATACATTTTCCCATTTTCCCAAAATTTACTTCCTACAAAACAGGAAAAGTAGATAGTGATCTGATGTGTTCAAATCTTAGTTAATTGGTGACAACCCCTCTTTAGCTATAGGAAAGCATAGCCTTTGGTCTGGTTCCAACAGTATGATTTATTACATTATCTCTTGCCAGTTTCCTGAAAATTGAAGAGATTTTTAGAGATTTGCATCTTTTCAGTTTTTGTTTGGTTTTCTATGCAGATATATTCAACCGGAAGTTTGGAGTAGTTTGGTTAACTTATTTAACTATTTTCTTTCCTCTCTTTAAAATGAACATATTACTTGTCTGATTTTAACTGGTTATATTGAAGCTTTTGTTCTTGGTCATCCTTTTACAAAATCTAAAATTTGTTTTCCCAGTAGATTTGGACTGTGTTAAATAGAATTGAGTATTATGCCTACATGACCTGAAAGCAGGGTTTCCCTCTGCTGTTCTTGGAATGTCTACTGAGACGACTTTGCCAAAGTTCTAATGCCTATCCACTTGTGTCCTCACATAGTAGAATTTTTAAAGGATCTTAACACGGATTCAAAAGTTCACCAGGCAGTAGTTGAAATTTCAAAATATTTTACATGCCGCCATATTTTAACTTATTTACATGGAATTTCCAACATCAATGCTTCATTGTTTTTCAAGAACTATGTGAACAGTTCAAATTTTAAACTTATTTTGCACAATCTTACTAAGGTCTGAACTTCTGTAATTTTACCTACATTTAGAATCCATCTGGATTGATTAGTATTTATGGCTTCATGTAGCAAGATTTCTGCCCAAGAGCTACTACATTAGTAGTCCACAAGGTACTCATCCCCTTATCCTCCTAGATAAATCAACTATCTCTTTAATATATTTTGATTCTTCTTAAACAAATAAAAAGAAATCACTAGTCTCTTCAGAATTTTTATGTCATACACCGGGGCCAGGTCTTTCGATCGTACAAAGGGTTTTTCAAGTGCTGTGTTATCTTTTTTTTTTATTCCTTGTATATGATAACGTGATAAAGTGTGTTATTTCCAAACTGGCCTTGGCATACGGTCTGTGTTCAAAACCTCCTGTTGTGGGGGTCGTACCTTACTTAGAGAACCGTCAAAGAATCCACGTTCAGTAGGTTACTGGTACAACACAATGTTTATTCACATTGACACCTGACAGGGACTCAAAAACACACAAAACCCCCCGTTACTGAAAGCACCCATTACTATGCTTTTAACTTCCCTGGCCTTTGAGAAACGAATGCACAGGAGCAGAAATGCCTGCGATCACTTTGTCGCTCAGATTCTTCCCTTTTTTGGGGACATTTGTTTTCCTAAAAGTTAAGTGGTTGCATTGGTACAAGAAACAGCTGCAGCATTCTGGCGAATGCGGAGGGAAGTGACACCAAGGCGAGCACGCGTTGCCCTACACGCACCCACCCAAGCACCACGTGCAGGATGGGTACGTGCAGGACCGTGCTCCACAGGGGGGTCAATCCCCGGCTCCCCGCCGAGCACGGGCAGCGGCCGGCCCCCACCCCCGGGCGGTGCCGGCCC
>VWZT01008395.1:82375-108182 GCA_013397055.1 Pachycephala philippinensis | reverse complement strand
CGCGGCCCCGCCCCCGCCTCTGATTGGAGGAGAGCGCGGCGGCCGCGCTCGCCATTGGCCCCCCGGGCGACGGTCGCGCTCGCCATTGGCTGCCGGCGGGTGCCAGTCGGGGCGGCGGNAGTATTTGTTTGGATTTCTGAACTGGGCCCGCGGTGGGACAGAAGGGGCTGAGTCCACTTGGGAAGCCGGGCCCCAGCCCTTTGTTTCGGGGGGAGATGGGGTGATGTTTCTGTGGGGTCGATTCCCGCCGGGGTGATGGGAAGGGTGGGATGGGATGCTGCGGGGCGGGGGAGGGAAGGGGCTCCCGTGCCGCTGCTGCCTGACCGTGCCACGCCTCGCTCTGCCCCGCAGTACGGCTTCGTCAATCACGCCCTGGAGCTGCTCGTCATCCGCAACTACGGCCCCGCCGTCTGGGAGGACATCAAGTAAGTGTCAGTGTGCGTGTCTATGTGCGTCCGTCTGTGTGTCTGTGCGTGTATGTGTGTCTGTGTGCGTGCGTGTCCGCGGGGGCGCGCAGGGCCGGGGCCGGCCGGGTACCGCGTACCGGAGCCCCGTTTGCCGTCTGCCGGGGGCCGGGCAGGTGTGCGGGCCGGCAGTGCCTGGCAGCGGCACCGGCAGCGCTACCCGCGCCTCCTGCCGCGCCTCGTCCCGCTCGCGGCCTCCCGTAACGCCTCCAAGACGCGCCTTGTTCCATCATCCCGGTCTCCAGGAGCCGCAGCGGGGATGGCATTGATGCCCGCGGTCCCTCGGTTATGCAGGGTATGTGGCAGAAGTAATGTGCACGGATGCCCATCCTTGCATCAGGCCACCAGGTGAATTGTGCAACAGTTGCATCCCTTTGCATCCCTGAAGGAACTGAGATACAGTGTTTATTTTATAAACAGTGTCTAAAACTGCTGTCAGGTTTTGGTAATGTCCTTAGCTTGAAATCAAAAACGTCACCGATTGTTATAGAGAAATATGTATAAGCATGTGAGTAAAAGAATGGGTTTTGTCTTCATTTCTTGAACCTGATTTCTTGTGCCCAGCCCTTGGTTTTCTGGCGGTATAGCATTTTTCTAAGGAGCTGACCGCCTTCACTTGAATCCTTTGATGAATTGTGAGATTGCACTGAAAGTTTGAAATGAGTGTGCACACAAAATTCTATTTACCTTAAAAATAGTAGTATTAATAGCTGGGCAAAACTACAACAAAAATTTTTAAAAGGACGTGAAAGCTTACGGAATTGTAGACTTATTTCGTCAGGCTTTAGGCAACATGTTGTCAGAAGAAAGGGTTTAATATGATTTCTGGGTAAGGCAAAAGTCAATTATCCAACTTGGAGAAAGTGATCCTCTTTCAACTGGATGCCTTCTATATCCCCCTGTTGCATTTATTTTGGGCCAATTTCAATATGTCAGTGTTAATGTTGATTTTATAATATATTGCTGTTGTCGTATTACAATTTTTGGAGTTAAAGAACAGTTTTGACTGTGAGATTTTTGTTACCATGACATATTTTTTTCATAAAATCGTTTGTTAAGAATGTGGTAACCTTGCACAGTACCATGAAATCAGAGAATCATAGAAATGTTCTCTGGAAGGGGCCTCTGGAGGTCATCTAGTCCAGTTTCTATTCCAACCTGGATTGTTACTGGCATGAGATCAGGGCTCAGCTATGACTTTTGTCTAGCTGAGCCTTTAAAATCACCGAAGGTGAGTCCACAGTCAGCAGGCATTCATTGTTCTGTTGATCCCTGACAGGTACGCTTTAAATTAGTGTTGGCAAATACAGTTCTGTGAATGCCATAGATGAACCTTTAGTGGATACCGCAGATTTTTGTGCTATAAGTGAGGCATTTATTTTCCTTACATACTGAACGTTTCTAAACACAGTGATCTATTTTGAATTCCTATGGCTTGATTTTTTTTTTTTAATGGCATATGTAAATAAAGAGGCGATAAAATAGTGACACATGCATCGTTTTCCATGGAAAATAAAATAAATAGATAAAAATATGTATAAAATATCATGTTCACTCTTTCTTGGCATGACATCCCTTATCAAGATGCCGTTAAGTATCATGGACTGCTTTTTGGCCAGAGTACCCACTGAATATGTATTTAAGATCAATCCACCAGAAAAGACACAGAGTTTCATCTTCTAGTGCCTGACCAGCCATAATTCCTGATGCATCCTATCTCTTTAAATTTTGTGAACACCTAATAGAATACTGAAGATAAAGCCCATGAGGAATATTGCTCATATAACATTCTGGGGAAATATAGTAGCAATATACAAAATACTTTTCTAAGGCCAGCTGGGAAAATTCAGGAAGCTGGTACATCCTGTTTCTCCTTTTCAGATGAGAAATGTTTCTGTCTTGTAGCAGCCCAGCAGGCTCTGCTATTGGCTCACAAGAAGATGGCTCTCTGGAAGGAAACTGGCACGACACCACTCAACAGGGGATTGGAATGTGATCTCCAAGAAGGAGCCAACATATATGCAACAGCTGCCATAGCTCCTTATGTGGAAAGTGTACACAGTGGGGTATTTATTCAGCAGGATTTCTCAGTAGTGTATCCTAGAGTTTAGGAACCAGTAAACCAACCCTCACTGGAACAGATTATAGTGGTGCTGACTGAGGGGATGGTAGTGTCAACTGGTAGCCAGGTGATGTTGGGGAAGAGGTTGGATGTTTTATCTTTTATAAGCAAATACAGACTTCTTGCAAAGGCTTTGTTAGAATTGTTAATCATTTAGGAAACAGCAGGAAAGTACAGAACAGTGTTGTGGCATGCTGAGTTGAATCAGTTGAATCACTGATGACTGGAGAAGTAATTATTGAACTCAACAGTCTTTGGCTGTTTCAAAAAAACAAGAGGAACTTTGCACTGTTAGTGAGGTTGAATTTGCAATAAAACTTCTGCATTTTTGTGAAGTAGAGAGGCTTCTGGGTAGTTCACTACAAAATTTCTTATCTAGCTTTTTTGGTTTTGGTTTTTTTTTAATGTTGAGCTGATCACATACTGCTATTTTGTTCTCTCTGAAGTCACTGTAGAAGACGTGAATCAGCATCAGAGTGGTGGGTTGTGATTGCTGAGTGATTCTCAAATGCCAGCAGGTGAATTTGTACTTAATATTGATAGAGGGGAAAAGAAAACATAGAACTGAATAAATTGAAGTAATGAAATCAGGTCTTCTGTCAAAAAAAGTGCATTTTAAAAAGGTAAATACTGAATTTAAAGGGTATTCTCCATCTGAAACACGGAAACTCTTCTGTAGCTTGTGCAGTCAAAAGTGGTGTCGAATGAAGTTCGTGTATAGAGAATTTGGGTACCCAAATAGTTGAATGTGATGCTCTTATGAGAGTGGTGTTTTCATTGCCTTCACTTACTGTTAACTGAGTTAGAATGATGATTTCAAGTCTCTCTGTCTGCTGGTTTGTTCATTTTTCAGCATTCTTGTGAAACTGTGATCTATCAGAAAAAGATACAGTGTTTTATTGGCCCAGAGTGGAATTCTTGGGAAAGTCAGACTCCCTGTTATTTTCATCCACTTTAAAAACAAAGCATAACTAAACAACAGACTTCTTTTACACATCATATAATGAAGCACTAAGTTAATGGAAAAATTCCAGTAAATCCTTTGATATAGGGCTTGGCTTTCCTAAAGAACTAGAATTAAAATGCTTGACACACAAAATTGTTCAAAGCCTCCAATTCCTGAACCAGTATTCTGGATCCAAAATAGAATTCAAAAGGCATATTAGTGTTGAAAGTTAATTTTGATTTATAGAGCCTTTACTCATTTTCTCAACAGCAAAGTCTCAAAAATTAGCTTCTCCTTGGTTTTTCTGTGACTGCTACTCGCAGAATTGAGAATTTGAACTAATGAACAGGGTTTTTGTGATGAAGCCCTAGAATCATTAGAGGGATTTAGCAAAGCTGGGTGAACAAGAGGGAGTGAGAGCAATGTCCTTCTGTAGTTGCTGAATTCTGCAGTAGCAGATTTTTCTTGGTGGAACCAAGATGATTCAGCACAGTCATTTCTTTTGCTTACTGGCCGTTGTAAGCTGCACATACACTGCTCATTGTCATTCCACTGTTTCAGTCCTTGGAAGAGGAGACTCAAGACCTGCAGTGTAATGGAGACAGACTCCTTTGATCAATGCTTCAGTAGCTCTGCAAAGAGTTACTAGTCAATAAACAGTTAATGTAGAGCTGTTAAACACACTTTTGCTGAGAAAACATTTTTCATTAGTTCCTTCCATACTTGAAAGAAAACCCCTTCTGAATCCTTTATTTTGTACTTGTTACATCCAGAGGGCTGGTTTAGATTGTGTGGCCACAATTGCAATGGCTGGTTCTCAAGATTCCTTTGGCATTAGATATCTTCAAGTCCTCTGCGGCCAACATAAACTGAAAGATGTCAGGCCTGGCTATTCCCACATACATGAAATTCTGTGCTCATGTCTGTTTAAGGCCAGATTTGTGCTGCTGGGCAATACGGTAGCGTGTGAATGTGATTGTAAATAATGCATGTGGAATTACTGTCCATGTACCTGTCCAAAACAATACAGAGAGATTACTCGTATTGTCAAAATAAATAAAAATTTCCAGGGCTTAAAAAATTGTATTCCCTAGTATGTTTCTATGGTGGGCATATTTTTGTGGTGTGGGATAGTACATTTTTAAAAGAGGCCTCTATCATGCTAAAATCTGAGCTCTTCTGCAACAGGTGTCACATATGGCTGAGCTGAATAGCCAATATATGTGAAATTCTGATCATTCCATTCAGCAGTTCTGAGGGTTTAATTGTGTAACAAGCATTGACAGGGATCTCTTATTGAAACAGCTCCAGGTCAATATGTGGGAGCTAGAGCAATGTTGTCAGCAGGGAGTATGTACAGAGCCTTTTTTCCTGTATTTCCCAACACTATTCCTCTGTGTTTGATTAAATGAATACAGGATTTTCCCACGGGCTCCTAAATCTGAATTGAGGCCAGGTTAGATGCTCAAACTGTGACACTTTGAAACCTACTGCCAAGAAAATGAATGAGAACTCAAATATCTAATTAAAAAAATGCATTAAAATGCTTCATCACAAGCCCATAGAGTAACTTAGTATTTTTCCCACAGAGGTATATGAAATATCTAGATTTGGGAAATGAAATGGCACAACCAGTCAGCTGCAGTCTTTATCTTCCTTCCATTTTTATGGTAAAAGTCCACACAAAAACATGTAGCATGGAAAAACTAGAATGGAAGTTGAAACGCAGTGTTTGCTGAAAGTAACTAGAGGTGAAAACACTTTTTATTTGATTCTAGAGAAGTGTTCAAACTTGCATAGTACAAAAATAGGCATTTTTTGCCCCAATAGCCATGTATCCTTTGCTGTCTGTACCATAGTGTGGCATATATAAATCAAGTGATAGCCTTATATCCCTGGTCCTCCATGCTTAATATAGAATTAAGGCATCTTCCTGCATGTGCCCTGTTTTGTCCTCATTTGGAGAACTAGGATGGCATGTGCCATCCACACTCTTAAATGCCAAGACTCCAGGTCAGGGGAGCCTTCTGGGTGGCACAAACTTTATGTGGACCCAGTGGTCTGGAAGTGCATGCAAAGGAAGAGCAAAAGTCAATTGCTTATCCTAGGAGGAAGGAAACTCTTGTTCCCCAGGCTTCACAGATTATCACCTACCAAGGCTCCAGGCTCTTAAAAGCTTTTTATTCTGTAAGTCTCCTGTTATGGTTAAAATGGTGAAACACTGAGGATTGAGAAATTATCCTGGTGCAGTGTGGAAAAGGAAAGTGGAAAGCTTCTCTGCTCCGTTTCAAATCAGGTTCAGCTGAAGTGGTACAAGACTGTACCGTTTGGGGGAGTGAAATAAACTGCAGGACTATTATTTGCCTTTAGAAAACTAAACAGACAGAAACTTCTGCATCCTGTTGGTGAAGATTAACATAGGTCTGACTTTAGTGACTTGGCGTGGCTTTTGCAGTGAAATGTAGGTGATTTAAGAATACATATTATTGGGTAAATTTTCAAAGGTATTCCTAGCAGTTAGGCATATTAGTAGTGTTGTAGGTTGCCTGCTTAAGTAAGGAAAGGTAGATGCTTTTATTCATTTATGTATTTAAAAATTGTACTCCACCGACTTTCACTAGCATTTGGATAATTAGAAACTCATTGACAGGATGTTCTATTCTGATTAATTATATTTGAAGTAACATTCTAAAATAGTAAATAATATAAATAATATAAAATAAATATGAAATGCCTTTAAGAATATATTTTGTAATTTTTTTACAGGAGATGGACTTGGATTGCACTATTTCCTGGGAATTTCTCACATAGCAAAAATTGTCCATTTTTATGCTACTTAAAGCAAATAGTAAAAAGCTTTGTTAGCTGCAGAATGAAGGCACTGGCTTGGCTGACTGTCTGTGCTGAGTTCAGAATGTCACTTTGTCAGAGATGTTTTTTTCTTTTTACTAATGTATCAAAACACAACTTAAATTCGTTGACAAATCCTGTGAGAATCAGTATTTTGGCCTACTGCTGTTGCTTAGCACAGTGTTTAGATGTAGTAATCGCTCATACTCTAGTGTAGTCTGCCTTTGCAGAAACCTAGGAAAATATGCACAAAAGCTCTCAGTGAAACACTGTTTGTTTTAAGTTGCAATAGCCAGCTCTAAAGATGCATTGGAATTTAGATAACTTGTAGGTCTGATGCTGGTAGTCTGTAAAGTCCATGAAAATTGTGTTTTGAGCATAAGAAATGCTGAGTACCCTAAAAAGCCAGAACCACCCGTGGCATACTGGACACCCTAAATGAATGAAACTTTTTTGGTCTGTGGTGTTCCTGCATATTTTAAATGGAAATGGTATAATTGGCCTCATGAGATTGTTGGAGAGCTAATTAATGCTTCTGCATGCAATTAGTGTAGAGATCAATTCCACAGGAACACTTATTAGAAAGGAATAATTCTCTCTTCAGAACTGGATTTGCAAATTGCTGTAAATCAAGCCTGAGGTAACATATTGAAGAATGGGATAAAATAAAATATGAAATAGTTGTGCATTAGTGGAGTAGGATCTAGCCTCAGTACTGAAAAAACTGGAAGCCTGGATGAAAAGGAACAGGTTCTGTGGGCTCATAGGTGTGGCTGGTATGTTGTGTCCTACAGGCTCAGGAACAGACAGGGAAATGTTGCTTGGAGCAAACTGCTCTAATGTTGCTGTAAGCAGACCTGAGTCCATCTTTCCTGCTTTCCCTAAGCTACAAAAAAAAAACTTCACCAGATGCTTATGGCTCTTTATGAGACAGGTTTTATTTCTTGGTAATTGTTCTGGAAAGTGCTTTCCAAGTTTTCAGCTGACTGTAGTTTCTATGAATAGGGCAGTCCTTTAAAAAGCATGTAAAACAGTACCATAGTCTGTAACAATGTATCAGCAGTCACTTCTGGCAGGAGAGGAGTTGGATGATCATCAGCTTAGAATGTAAAGGTTTTGGAGAAACTCTATTTGTATATGTAGGTACATATGCATGTAAATATTGATGTGCACTCATATGTGTATGTGCATATTATGTCTACATAATCACCATGTGGCTTGGGCAATAAAAATGCAAACTAAACAGGAAATAAGAATCAAATATCTGTACAAAATGTGATGTGTGGCACTTCAGTTAGTAATCATCTGTAGTGGAAGTAAGTGAAGAGACTTCCAGTTGTCTTTGGTATTTCTTGTCAAGGGGCTGATTTGCAGGAGAGTCTTGGTGCCAACCTCCTTGTAAATTTTTAAGTGTAGGCTTGGATGTATCTCGGACTTCAGTTTTATTTTATCCTACTAATGCCTTTGGGATTTCTCCCATCAAAATGCTGGTTTTCATGTTCCTTTCTTCTATACTTCTCCTAGGAACTGTAGAAGTCTGGGTGGTGAACAAGTGGGTTATGGAGTTAATCACATAGACACAGATACCTGTATACTGCAGTGGTGGCTGTCAGTCCCCTGGGAATCTTCTTTCCTTCTTTGTTGAACTGCTGGGAGCTTGCTTGGTATTTCCCTTTTGCAGCCCACAACTAATTATTGTAAGGAATGCTTGCTTTACACTTTACCTGGACTTACTGATTCTTTCATGCTCAAAAGAGTTGCAGACACACTTTGTTAATTATTTTAACTGTCTTGTCACAATGAACACTGGTGAAAAAAATGAACTATTCAATGGATTGTGAATCCATTCTTATTTTGGATCATGTAGTTCTCAGTTGTAAATAATTGCAGTGATCTGGGAAAAAGCAAGAAAATTTTGGTTTTGCTACCTCTTTTAGCACCATGTTGGTTTACCCAGTGATGAAGGCAGTGTTCTGTTCAGCCAGTCTCATAACAATTTTGGAAAAAAATACAGATTGCCTGTAAGTAGATGTGAGAAAGACACTTCGGAAAGCCATTAGTGGTGAAACAATAGATTATTTCTTTCTAATCCAAACACCTTTTTAACATTAATGAGTTTTTATCCAGAAAGTAACATTTTTTGTAGTTTATGTTTTTAGGTCCTTATTTCATACTATCCCAAAGTTCTACTCAGTATAGTTATATCATAATTTTTTTTAAGTGATGCTGAATAGATGATTCTTCATGGGTATGGAGGTTAATATTTACAAGCTTCATAGGGTCAGGACGTTATACTTCCTGCTCTTTCAGTTCCTCACAGCGGAAGGACCTGCTTGAAAGTCGGGAGTTAAACTGAGTGGATGCCAAATTCTTTAATTCCTCTGGGAAAGAGTTGGCTAAAAGGAAATAGTGTCGTGTTATGAAACTTTGTGTGAGTGTACTTGCAGTATCTCTCAGGTACTTTGCAGTTTTCCCAGAATTAAGTGCTTTTGGACATGCCAGGATAACAGGTGTTATAAACACATATTTCACTCTTATAAATGAAATGCGTGAAAGAGTATTTTGTAAATACCATTCCTTTTAGTCCACTTACGTAAAAGGAAGCAAAATAATACTAGCTTTATATTTTTAATAATATTTTTAGTATTTGTAGTAGCAGCAAGGAACTTGTACTTTTGTTAACTATCTTCTAGTATTATCTTGTTTTGAAAACCTACATTAAACACTCTCATATCCAGCCTGTAAAACTGGGAAATAGCTCAGAACTGTGAAGTCTATAAATACACCTATTTACTTTACCCAGAACATCATTTTCCTGGACAGATTCCCGTTTTTATTTAATCTTGTAACTTAATATAATTTATGTTCTTCCCAGCTGGGTATTTTAAAATATCTTTGAACCATCCACAACATGCACAAGTCTATTTTCTTTTTTTCCTTTTTGGAAGACTGGCTCAATATTTTTAATAATTTTTAGTAAAGCATCTTTGTGAAATACATGAAAAAAATGATGAGAAACATTTTGAAAAAACCAACCGTCTGTGAAGTAATATAATGAGCAGTGAGTTTGCCATTTTAATTTAAATGAGATGCAAAGACGATGATTCTGGTTTCACAGATACCATCTCTAGTTCTGACCCATGTAATCCTGTTTAAGAGTGCTACTCTTGGAACGGAATTAAACTTGACTTGCTCCTATCAGTGAGATCAGAACCATGCTGTGTTTCTAAGTGCAGTAGTGTTATTTTGTCATTAAGATTGTTTTGACTGATCTCTTCAATTTAATGAGCACTTTTTCCATCCTTGGTACACCAAGAGAACTGAAGCACAATGGTGGCAAAGGTCCCAGCAGAAACAATACGTATCATGGAAGAAGTCCTGGAGGTGGGTTTGGAACTAGCTGCTGTTTTGGTATGTTCGAGGTGACACACCCAGTGTGCACACTTTGGACTGAGTTTTGATAGGAAGAGATCCAGTTGTGCTTTTGGGACACTGGATGATCTCTTAAAGTGACACCAACAGCTTCTAAGTAATGAAGAAGTAATCTTCAGGATGCAAAGTAATTGTTCCATGCAGTCCTCTAACGTATTTTTTCTCAATATTTGCTGCATTCAAATGGGGAGGGTTCTTTTTCTGTAAGAATTTTTTAAGATTTCAGCTTTTTGATTGACAGAGGCAGGATACTCCTGGTACTTCGCAGGAGTAAAGAGGTTTTGTCAGCATCAATCTTCCTGATTACAATTTATGCAAATTCACTTTAAATGCTACAATCTGATTGCAAAACTACATTAAAACTCACCTTGTGCAGAATAGGCTATATAAGACCAGCCTGATGTGACATCTTGTCCAACTGTGTTGCTGTAAAATCTCCAAAGATGGCAAAAGAAATCTTTACTACCTCAAACCTCTATGAGAAATAAAAATGTGTACAATCTGCGGTTTAAAAATCTGAAGTGCAGGAGCTGTTATGATTTTACAAGTAGTTTTTTCTCAGAATGTTTGTCCACACATAGCATTTCAGCCATTTTTGTGAATTATTAACATTACCTTTGAACATTAGTAGTGTGTTTACAAATACTAAACTAGTTGCACAATGGGAAAGGTTTTCAAAGGGACCATTGTACACAGAGGTATCACCTGTAATGCTGTTCTGTGCTGCTAAATCAACAGCAGTTTGGGGGGTGTTAGCATGACTGATGGAGGAAAGGCTGTTTTAAGACTTGATCCTGCTTTGATCTGTTCAATAGGAATTTTTCCACTGATTTCAAGGCCAAATCTGTACGTGAAAAATATCCTCTGTGTAGCTGTTATTTTCCATGGTGCAATGGTTAAGGTTCGTCTCTTGCCCAAGTAAACTGCCTCACATTAACCTGGATAATAGAAACATTCTGGAGGAAAACAAAAGCATTTTAGAAAAGTCTGGGCTGTAATCTTTGTTTCCCACAATTGAAATAGCTCTGTGTAATGATTCAAAATTAGTGTAGAGTAAATAAAAAGGGCTGCCAGACTGTAGGAGTTAGGACAGGCATGTCATCGGATGTAAGTTTTGAACCATGAAATATTACATCTCCTGTGACAGCAGTTGGTTTGGGCAAGAGCATTAAAATCCTGGGGTGTGTTAATGTTTTGAACATAAATTTACAGGGGAGCAAAACCCACACTTATTTTGTTTCTGTGAATGTAAATGAGACATTAATTGTAAATTCTGTTCTATTTGACTTGGAAGTTATTTTGAAAGAACAGCCATATAAAAGTTAAAAGTTTGCTACTGTAATACTGCTGCTTCAGTAAAGAATCAAGCAGGGCTTGGGAATTTGCCAGAGCTTGTTGCTTTTGGCTTGTTTCCAGTCAAGTTCTTAAGAAAGCCACCAACATGTTATTGCTGTTAATGTCTTTGCGATCAAACACCACAGTCTGCAGAAAACATTAGAACACTATGCTAATTTCCTCCCATAATTTTATCTGGTCAAAAACTGTAACTAAAGATCGCAGCAAAACATTTCAAGGGAAATGCCACAGTTTTTTGTAAAGCTATGGATTATGAAGTTTTCTCTGAAATGTGGTCAGCCAAATACAAATGTCAGGAATTATTGTTGATGGACAGCCAACCACAGCAGCTCTGCAGAGCTGACAAAGCAGCCTCATTCTTAGTATTAATTATAACAGTTTTCACAACACTATCATATGTTTCTTCCTATCAGCCTTGTTGTAGAACCATTTCCTTAGTGCAGGCAGCTTTGAGAAGTCAGGTAGAGTCAGTTAATTAGGCGGGAAAACTGCAGCCATGAGGAAATTTTAGGTATTGCCCATTCACCTGAATGACACTGCCCTGTTTCCTGGGCTGCTGGGGTCAGCAGCCTCTGGTCAGTCATGGTCAGCCTCTGTGGTGCTGAGAGCTGTGATGCTCTCTCAGACAAGTTCATTAGAGGACCTGCTATTCTGTAGATTTGCTGAAGGACCAGTGCCTCTGTAAAAATAGGAGCGTTTTCACGTTGCAGTGGCCATTTCGGATAAACTCACAGCAGCATTTTCCCATCACATGTAGTCTTAAGACTAGTACTTTAGAGAGAAAGACTTTTGGAAGCTCTCACTGCTGTCAGACTACTGAGGGAGGCAGAAGGGCTTTGGAAGCCTGTCCACAATCACTACATGTTGTCTGTATGCACAGCAACTTCTGTGAACAGGTGATGGAGCAGACAGGGAAATTCATCTAGCAGAAAAATAATACAGAAAACCAGAAATCTAACCAGATTTTATTTCAGCTCAGCACCTATCTGAATTGCTGGGATGTACCAGCACAACAAATCTTGGAGGTGTGGAGAAGGAATTGGCTTGGAAAGGAAGAAGAAAACTCTGAAATTTAATAATCTTCAAGCATGGATCTTAAAAAAGCAGTTTATCTTTTGACACAGGCTTAGATTAGACATTGTCATGGTATTTGCCATATATGTAGAACAAGCAAAGAAATTTTGGCTGAATGGTTTTGACTGAGAAGTGTAATCCTCTGCAGGAGTAAATATTCACTTTGACAAATTTTCTAGAAAACTTTACTTACCTTAAAAATATTTTTTAATGGGAGATACATCAGTAAGGCTACAGAGAAGGTGGCTGCTGAGTGATCCAAAGGATCTAGAAAAGAATTAGTTAAAATAATTAAATGCAATAGGCACTGAAATAACCAGTGGTGATTTTAAAAAGTGGTGGCTCAGAGAAATTGCAGATATTGAAGAAAAACTTTGATGAAGTAAACTAAAGACAAGGAAAATAAGAAAAAAAGAAGTATGGCTTGGCACAGAGAAGTAAACAGGAAAAGTCCCAGTCAATATAGTTGGAAAGAAATGTAAGAAGTTTTGAAAGAGATATCAACATCATAAAACTGGGTCAATTTTTCATAGAGAAAATTGTCACACAGAAAAGCTCTGTCTACTGGACTGTGCAAGTATGCAGTATTTTTGAGGATGTTCATTGCTTTTCCAGATGTGTGTATTATCCTTTGTGGTTTGGCTCAGATCAGAGAGACTAAAAGAAAGCACAGCGTGCTTCCGAGATGTGGGAAAGTTTGTTCACCCTTTGCAAACATCCTTCCAAACTGTAGCTGACTTGTAGTTACATATCATGTTATGAGAATCAAAGAATTAAGATGGTTTTCTTTTCTCGTATTCATTTTTGTTCTGCTCTTAGGAAATGTAAACTTTACCTTCTTGTCCCTGACTGATCTCTTACGTTTCAAGACATCATTTCCCACTAACAAGTCCAGCTCTCCTCCTGCTTAAGACACTGCTTTATTAGGGTTATTATAATATTTTTTGTGTCATTGGATAGAGAGCGATGTTCCTTCTGTGTAGAATTATGAGGGATGTTTGGTCTCACCTCCCCCATAGCCTTGTCATATTCTTCAGGAAAATTGCTTAGCTTGTTTTAGGTTCATCATTCTTAGAGTGAGTATAAAAATGGTTATTTCAATTAACAGTTACAATACTTTGGTTATTAATAAATAATATATTTTTGAAATATAAAAACAATGTTGTGAAATTTTTGGACAGTGGGAAGAATCTGAGGAGCAAGATTAAAGGAAGATGAAGAGGAAAAAGAAAATAATGGGTTCCAGATATCGATTAGGTGAACAGATTATCAAAGACTGATGATTACAAACTGGAGGGTTAAATGATGAGGCATTTCACTTAGGTCAAGAGAATACTGCCACATGAGATTGGAATCAGTCCTTCTCAGCAGTACCATTTGCCATCTAGCAGTTTTAAGTTCAACAGGAGTACTTAACTCTCAGACCTCTCCCCTTTGAGTACTGCAGGAAATGTTTCTGTTTCTATGGATGGATAATTCCACTACCTTTGTAAATGTGTGAATTGTTCTGCAGGCATTATTATTTTGAATTAATTAATTTTTAAAATAAATGACACACCTTAGAAAATGAAAACCTGAGTTGCAGTCAAAGAATTTGGTTTTAATTTATGGTTGAATATGTTATGATAATGGAGAGAAGGAATTTGATGTAAAAGGGGATTCAGGATTTTACATAGTAGATTTAGAATTTTACTTTTTGTAGATTTTTATAATTCCTCTGGTGGCCAAGAGAAATTCAGAAGTTAGAAATATTGGGTCTGTACGGATCTTGAACCGTATCTCAAAGAGCATTTCTGTCATACTCTGTCATAGCTCTTCGTTACCATGGTACTAGTAAATAATTGTTTACTTATTGTTCTCTTTCATTTGTACTTTAGACAAATAATTATACTACTACCAAGGTGATGAATGTCTTGATTTGCATCCCTTGTGCTTAGATTTTTTTAAAACCTACCTCATAATCTGCCTTTTCTATAGTTTTTCTAATTCTAAGGGTTTTTCTCTGAAGAGCAGCATCGTGTACTGATGGTTTTTTTTTTTTTTTGGTGTGACATAAGATGTGATTCAGTAATTCACTTCAAGGCTTTCCTGTCTCTTTGCCTTTCTTTTGACTTCCTGAAATGAGCTGCAGCATAGAGTTGCATTTAGATGAAAGGATATAATTTCTTTTTAATGAGGTAGTTGTGACCTCCACCTGCAAATATACTAATGATGCCATGATCATATTAGTTTTGCTGAGCCAAAATACATTCTAAGTACACCAATTAGAGCATGAGTACTTACAAATATCTCCTCTTCCATCACTATTTCTGCAGAGCACGCTGTCTCTGTAGAGAGTCATTGTAGGCAACATCACAGGAGGTGAACACCTATTTTAAAAAACATACTGAGAAAGGAGGCTGTGCTCATTTTCCAGATGAGAACTTCAACAAACAGGGCATGACTTCATCAGAGAACACAGCAGGCCCCTCTGCACATCTCCTCCTCTTTTGAAGGAAAATTTGCAAGGGAAATAAGAGCAAAAACAGAATATCACTTTACTTGAAGCTGGGCAGAGACAGGGCCATGTCCATTGGCATGCTCTGTGCACAGGAGGGCCAAGCACATGGGCAGCTGACTCTTCAGTGTGCTGGGCTCTGCCTGCCCATGGAGGTGCTCCCTGTCCTTCTCCCAAGAGCTGGGACTTGGCCACTCCTGCAGCACCAGTGGCCTGGCTCCTGTGCTGTGCAGATGGGGTGAAACAGGGAGGAAGGCACTTGTGGGCTCTCCCTGGTAACTCGCTTGTGCCAAGTGCAAAGCTTGGAAGGCACAACAGTTCATTCGTTGTCTGGGGGATCAACTTCTTTTCCTCAGTAAAAAAAATAGCCTACAGAGTTGTGCTGCATTTTGGACAAGCTGCTGACTTGATGTTCATATTGAAGAGAATAGTACATGACCCTGACAAAAAAGTAGTTGTTTTGTTTTGGTTTTTTACTTAGTAGCAGTAGTAAGTGTGCACAGGCCATATGTATGAATCTTGCCTTAAACCTGGGGTTGAGAGTTGTTTCATTTAGTGAAGAAATGTGTATTTTTATTGTGCTTTAGCTGAGTAGTGACACTTTACACATGAGACTTGATGTGCAATGTGAGAACAAGGCCTTGCAAAATCCTAGCATCCTTTTTCTTCCTATCTGCTGCGCATGTGCAGAATTCTGAAAAAAGATATTTGATTTGGTACCTGCATCTTTATTTTAAATTCCTCTTTGGACATATGTGCAAATGGTTGTTAGAAACATCCCACCCCTTTTGTAATTCAAGTGTAATTAAAATGTGATGGAATGAAAAAGCTTAAAAAGTGTTTAAAGAGACCATCATGGGCTGCATTATTGGATATTCTGTTACTTTAAAATGCAGATTGTGTCTTTATTAGTACAGCAACTTCTTTTTGAGGCTCTGTACTGAAAAATCATGTTTATTTTCTTATAGCTAATTATTATTTACAGAACACTTGTGGTCTGAAATATTTGTATTGTGCACTAATGACTGAGCTATGGAACAAATTAATTTCTAATTTTCTGTCTTAAATAACTATAAAATTATTTTATTTAAAAGACTTTTATCCATATGGTGCTTTTCCCTCAAGCAAAAAGATTTTATTCTGTTTTCTTTTTAGGAAGGAAGCGCAGCTGGATGAAGAGGGACAGTTTCTGGTCAGAATAATTTACGATGATTCCAAAACCTATGACCTCGTTGCAGCTGCAAGCAAGGTCCTTAGTAAGTAGTACAGATATCTTCTTTGCCCATTCATCACAAAAAAGGTAATACCCCTCCTGCCCCTCAAATCGGTGTAGCAGACAGGAACAGGATTTAGCACAGAGAAAGTGAAAACAGAGTGTTGGTCAAAGAGAGAATTTTTAAAAAAATCTTAGAGGAAAGGATTGTATTTCTTTTATTCCTCTAAGAAAATTTTACTCCTTTTATTCCTTGAAATTATTTTTATTACTTCCAAAGTATTCCATCTTAAACTGGAGAAGTATACCTCATCCACACACCATGGGCAGTGCTACAAGCAGTCGTGAAGTAACAACATCCTGCTACAACTGCTTTCCAATATACCCAAGTTGCAACCACTGCTGCAAGAGCAGTGAATGAAGTAATGAATGAATGAATCCTTGATCTCTAAAGAACAATGCTGAGTTACAGAAATGTATGTGGCATGAACACGTTTCATTTAATTGCATATCAGCCATTGATTTGGGTTGCATTCATTTTCAATCATTGCAGCTCTGGTCTGGAATTTAAAAGGTAGAATTATGCCCATCAGCATTATTTTATCTGCAGACGCAAGTGCGGTATGAAATTGTTCTGCATCAGTAATTAGCCAAGAATCTATAAGACTGATGACTGTAGTAATGTTGAATTGGAGCAGCCGATGTGGTTCATGCTGTTGTAAATTAGAATTAACTCTGCTGAGGCGAGCACTACTAACAACCAAGTTCCTTTATTTTCAAGAATTGATTAATTTTTCAGTATCAAAATCTAAAAGCTATACGTGTGTGAAATGTACAAGGTGGTGAAATAATAATGGTAATTGGTAAATCCTAATGAAATTCCTGTATTGGATACTCATCATTTGCCAGATGAACCCTGAATCTTACTTTGTTCTTGACCTACTGGATCTGGGTAGTGTTCAGGTACTGTCTTTCTTGTTTATGCATATAAGAGTAAAGAAATAAGCAAGTGCATGAAATACAGTGTTGGGACTGAATCATATTTTCCTGTTTTAACTAGATCTAAATGCTGGGGAAATTCTTCAAATGTTTGGGAAGATGTTTTTTGTGTTTTGTCAAGAATCTGGTTATGATACAATTCTCCGTGTCTTGGGCTCAAATGTCAGAGAGTTTTTGCAGGTAAGAATTTTGTGCCAAATTGTTTCAGATACCAGACAGAATTACGGCCCAGTCAACAGAGATTTAATCTGAAATTCCAAAAAGAAATCTTGAACAGGAGTATTCATATGCAACAAATCGGGGGGATAGTGTGTGTGAAGTGAAAAGACTTACCTTATTTATAGTAACAGAAAATGTGATCTTCAGATTTTTAGCGTATTTCTTCTGTTACCTCTGACTAATTATAGATACTGCATATTTTTAATAGTATGTTATGTACAGAGCTAGGGCTCATAACAGCTTATCTCCTAAGATGTTATCCTTTATCCATGTACTGAGGGTGGGATAAAGAAGCAGTTTTTAAGTAAATTTTTGTGCTTTCCTAACTGCAGAACATCATGATACTGCACTATAAATAAAAACAAAATGAAAATGATTTTTTAATAGCATGGAAGAAATGTAGGTTCTTTGCTAAAATGTTATTTCTAAGTGTAGAAAAATGGCTTTCCCTTTTTTGTCACCTGAAGATTGTTTACTGCAGTAAGCACTTAGTATTTAAGGTTTGTGATCTATATCACTCTTGGAGAGACCTGTGTACCGTAATGAGGTTAAAAGCATTGAACTGGAGATTGCCCAGAAGCTGACAGTCAAAACTATTGATTTTCTCTGAAAATGTAGCAGCCTCTTGTCATCTGTACCCTTATAGTCTCTCCAGCATTAAGGGAAAAAGCAGAATCGTAGTTTGTTGGATTGCTTGAATATTTACTTGTGTGTCTCACTGCCCCAAAACCTGCATCATTCCAGAGCATCCTAGATGCAGTCAACCCAGACTTGTACAAATCCCATGAACTATAGTTGCTGGGCAGACAGGGTATGTGGCTGTTCCAACATGTGCATATGATGAGTGATCTGTAAACCACTGTCTGTCTATGGGATGTGAGATCCTTTATATTTCATAGCTTCATTCACAGGCTGCTCTCAAAGCAAGCCTTCAGATAAAAGTAATTTCTAAAGATAACTCACGTATTGAAGTTGTGGTTAAGGTTGAGCAAGAACAGGAGAGGAGGAAAAAAAAGATGTAGCTCGCCCCTTGTATCATCACTTTGGTTACTCATGTATGGGCCAGAATTACAGATACTATTTCCTTTCCCTCATGCCCTCTTCCATATTAATACCCTTCTCTTTTCATTCCTTAACACATGTGCTGGTGAAAGGACTGGACATGTTTGTTAGGCACACCAAACATCTATAAAAGTGGAAATAGCTTACATTTATATTCTTCTAATGACAGCATTTTAAGCTGCTTTGTTTGAATTTCAGTATTAACAGATGACATTGGCTATTAAATACTTCTCTAAATGTTAACAGGACTAATGTATTAGTAGCTGTGCCAGAAGTGTACTTTTTAGCTTTTTATTACAATGGAAAATCAACATTAGCTATGATTTATTACTTTTGCATCTTCCAGCAGATATTAGGTCAGGAAGCTACTTTATATGCCTGTTACAAAAACAGGTGCAGATTGAGTTTAGTGTCCCAAACTTTTCTCAGATTCTTAAAATACATAATAGAGTTCCAAAAGGTGCTTCTTGAAATGTATACTGAGTCCAGGATATACACAAAATAATTGAGATCTGCAGCTTTTTAAAATATGTGAAAATAAATCTTATATTTATGTTCCGTTTCCTTTGACATCTCAAGGAAATTTAGTTTATTCATAGTTGAAACAAGTACTTCAAGCTTCATGACAGTGGAAAATAAAAAGGGCAACTAAATCAAATATTTATACTTTCTGTGAAAAACACGAGCATGGAAAATTTGCAAATCATGTTGAAAGACACTGTGCCAAAGAGAAGCAGTGTGAAAAAAGGTACCACCTAAGAAACCCAAAGTGTGCTTTTGTGTTCAGTTCAGTAGCTTTCTATGGAATGAAAATCAAACACTGGAGTAGTGGTTAGTTCTCTCATTTAAGGAATTGTTTACATGGCTATTTGGGTTTTCATGATTGCAGTGCAATAAAATTCAGGGGATGAACTCCTCTTTTAGATAAGTTTCCAGGTGCTGTGTACCACACAGCACTGAACAGCATATCTTTGTATTTCGGGTGCCAGCCACAACTCTCACTTTTAGACAGACCGGGATCGGCCTCATTTAGTGTGACTATTTGTTGTTGCTTGGAGATTGCTGTGTGTTTCACCACGGAGCTGATCACTGTTCCTCAAAGCTCTAGAATTAGTTCTTTGGTCCCAGCACGAGCTCTGGCATACATCTAAGCAGTCTAGGAGCCAAGAATTCAGGGAGAGACCTCAGCCTATTATAATCCGTACCTGCGTGCACCTCTGCCTCACAGTAGGTGAACACACTATAAAATAGACATTTGTTCTTTCAGAAGCTGCAGTATCAATTTAGAATGGATCAAACACAATAAAAAATTAGGAGTAACAATGACAACGTCTAGATCTGGGAGTGATTTCAGCTCCTTGATCTGGAAAAACACGTCTACTCCTTGACTACATGTCGGGGCGAGGTTTTGAATACAGTGAGCTTTAAGTCCCCCACTCTGGAAGGTTAGAGAATAAAACTGAAGGACATATCACATGGACTTCACCTGTGACACTGCTCTGACAAAGTCAGCAGTAAAGGGGTAGAGGAGTGGCAAAGTGGTTTTGCAGAATGGGGCTACTGCCAGTTGTTAGTCACACTTGTGCCAGACTGAAGTGTGAATACTTAGACAACCGTCTTAGAAAAATTCTGTCCTTGACATTGGCCATTCCCCATTTGAAATTCTTCAGCTGGTGACTGTGTAACTGGAAGATTATTGTCTTTTCCCATATATCTCCCTAAGAGTTTTTCAAAAGGTCAGTATATCCTGGCTGTTTCTGAGGCGTATATACTGAAACCTCAGTTGTGCGCCCAATTAAGGAGATGGCGGGGCAATCTTTCAGAGCCAGTCAGTCATCTCTCTTGCTCTTTTCTCATCCACACTCTTTCAAAGCAGTCTCTTCCAATTTCATTGTCTTGAACTCTGCAAAGTTCTTACAGAATTTGCCTTCAAGCATTCTGTTTTCTTGTCAATGCCTACTAACAGCTGGAATGAATTGACTCCCAGATTGTTGCCTCTTCAAGTTCTAATTTGGAGATGTTGATATAGCAACAAAAACATGGATTTGAAACAAGCTAAAAAACCGAAGGAGGAAATTCCAAGCTAAGTGCATCCCACAGAATTCATTGCTAAGAATGTCATTTTCTCTGGAGGTCTCCAGGAGAAGAGGCAGCTGTTCAAGCACTTCACAGCTAACATGAAATCGAGTTCAGTATGCTTCCACAAATTTGATGATCGACAGATGCTCATGAAAGGTGGAGAATTTCCCAGACAGCGCACTGAAAATATTTTCACCTCACTTGCTATGTTGGCAGAAAACAAACAATATGCAAAGCCTAGTGGTAGTATTTATTTGCAGGGCAGTGAAAGAACAACTTTTAAAATATGCAGTAATGTTCTGGACTTAAGATGTGAAGGAGTTGCATGAATTTTACAACATAAATAAAAAATTGTGGGTTGCAACACTATCCTGAAAACTAGGTTGCGCTATATTAAATGTACAGTAAATAGCAACATGCCTTGAAAATTGCTTCACAATCAAAGTTTAATCTAATGTTGTGTTTTAAGTATGATTTTGGTCTCACTGTTCTCTTTAATATCCTTACTAGGTATGCCTATCAGTTTATAATTCAGCTTTCCAGATCACAGGTTGTCTGGTTAAGATTTACAGTTAAATACATGAGATGTTCGGGACAGTGGCGGGGAAAAAAAATAAGATCTCTTTCCTGAACAACTTTTTCTGATACATTATTACAGCAGCTGTGATATTTCTACTTATTCTGTGGAGTTTTTCAATTGTTGTCAAAGAAAATATATATTTGAGGTTGGTCTTTCAAACATTTAAATTTTTACTTTAAAATTTGAAACTTTGTCAGGCCCTGTAAACTTGATTGTTACGATGTCAGAACTAGGCTTTTTCATTGATAATAAAGAGAAAGATTTATGTTTATTCAGACATGCTTATTTGTATTTGACTCCTGAATTAATACTTGAAGAGGAGATTATAGAGACTAGAATTGGAAGGAATGAAACTGGATGAGGTACCAGACTGAGAAACACACAGAAGGTCTTTAATCATCTGAATGTTTCAAAATACAGCATAATCAAGCATGACTTCTTACTGTCTGGAGTAATTTATAATAGTCCTAATTTTTATGCCATTCATTGTTCAAATATTGCCACGGTGGGTAGAAAGAACATTTCAGTCTACCTGAAAAGCCTGCTGTGATGACAGTTCTACAGAGAAAAAGGCAAAAGCATGGAAGTATGAGCAGTAGGAGAAAGGGGTGTTCAGATTAAACAAAATATGTACTTACTTTCTTCAGAAATAAAAAGTGAAGGCATTGTAATCATATTTTTAATTTCTTCTTCCAGAACCTGGATGCTTTGCATGACCACCTCGCTACTATTTACCCGGGTATGCGAGCCCCTTCCTTCAGATGCACCGACGCGGAGAAGGGCAAGGGACTCATTCTGCATTACTATTCTGAAAGAGAAGGTCTTCAGGATATTGTCATTGGAATCATCAAAACAGTAGCTCAACAGATCCACGGTACAGAAATAGATATGAAGGTAATGTCTGAAGCGATATACGATTGAAAATTTATGTCAATAGGAAAAAATCAAGAAAATCAAAAGCGATGTGATGGCAAACAGTAATTTTCAATGTTGCTGTTTTCTGTGAAGAAGTGGCATCAGTACTGACTCTCAGGAAGAGCCATCCTCATTTGTGTTGCTTGAAGCATGGGCTAAGAAGTCCAACACTCATTTGCAGGCAGACCCGACTGGGAACAGTACAGAACAATATCCCCTTATTCAGAGAAGGTTTGTAAAGAGGACATGTAAAGAAATTAGATACTGGCTTTTTTGGGGTGCTTTTTCCCCCTTTTATTTTATATTTGGCATTTATTTCTTACTGGCTACTGTGTTCTCTGAGAACATGGACATTTCATCTTTGTGTCCTAGATTCTTCATCTGTGTGCAAACTGTGAGGCTGACGTGCATTGATGAGGCCTGGGTGGCAAGCAGTGTTTTCCTCCCAGCCAGCATACCAGGTTCTTCCCAGAAAGAAGATGTGTTTGTGGGTTTCATGCTATCATTGCATGGAAGTGTGACTGAATATGCACCTGAAGCCCCAGAAGTGACAAAATGTTCCTCAGTCACAGAGTTTATGTTACGTCGTTTTTGCTAAGTCACTTGTGAAATGGGAAAGAGGCTTCTGCTTTGCCCATACAGAGCAACACAAAGATTTAATTGATCAGGCCTTGCATATGTAGTAGTATTAAGTGAGAGTTTGGTGAAAGGTGTGGATACATGTGGAGGGGGAAACAAAAAATGAAAGCTTTTTTCTGTTAGAAATATTGCAGCTGGTATAAAATTCTTTTCATCAAGTAGAAAAGAATCTAAGCAGGTGCAGCAAGCATTCTTTATGATTTTTTTAAATATTCCCTAGTCATACTACATTTCTAGCCCAGTTTCATTGTATGCTTGCTCAGAAAATCCTTTCATGATTTTATCACAAAAACATGTGATCTGACCTTTCTCAGATAAGAGATTTGGAAGCAATCCAATAACAAAGATATTTGTACTGCTGTATTGGAGTATTTGCCTTTTAGGTTTCCTGTTAAGATAGCTCAGGTTTATAGCAGAGGTCTAGTTGTGTACAGTGTGGTGATATACTTGTGTCCTTGTTTAGATTCTGTTTTGTAGAAAACCACAGTTCAAATTTTTGCAGCAGGTGTTAGTAATCAGATACAGAAGGATACAACAGAATCAAAATAATTCTCTTTTTAGATCCCTGTTTATTTGAAGTGTTGAGACAGACAAGAAGGACCATGTTGGAAAGTTGGCTGCGAAAGGGCTGAAGCTGTTGCTTGACAAGCATTTCTTTTGGTAGCACAGGCAGCTTAAGCAGTCCCTGTTCTCTCAGTGCTCAAGTTTGTCCTACAGCAGCTTCTTCGGCTGTGTCTCTTCAGCTGGTGTCAACTTATAAGATAAACTGTACTAAGGAAATGAACTGGGTTTCAAACAACAGGGTTTTTTCCTGGATTTTTTTTTTTTACCTTCATGTGTTCCTTTCCACGGTTCAGTGTTCTGTCTCTCAGAGGGCCACACAGAGGCAAAAGTGATTCATTAGTCCAAACCAGCTAGCAGCACAACCTTTTGATAAACTGTGCTTTCAATCTGAAGGTTAATTTGCTGAGAAAATTGTATTAATACCCATCTAGAACTTCTCACAAATAATGTATGTTCCAAAGAGGCTTAAGTATATTATGTATTTACTTCTTATTTTAATTTGACTTTTTTAGGCTTTTCTGGAAATTTTACTCTTGTATCGTAAGTAAATAGATATTTAATAGTATTAGTCAAACCTACTGTAAATGAACTCAAAGTCTAATTTAAATCTACACTATTCTTCTATACTGTCTGAGGTAAAAAAGCACATAGGTGCCTAAAAAATAGTATTACCGCTGAACTGAAGAAAGTGTGTATTGTCTTATTTTGTCTGTTACCCCAGTTTTAACCTTTTCTTTGTTACAAAGTCAGGTACCCTTAACCCTGAACTTTTTCATGTCTCTCCTGGTTAATAAAGCCTATGTCTTGACATCTCTAAGATATCACATACTGCTGTACTCCACAGGTACTCAGAAACTTCAGTGGTAGATAAGCAGAGAATTGATTCTCTAAGGTGAGAGCGCTGAAATTTGCAGCTTATCCACACAGACAATGAAAGTCTTCCTCCATTACTGCACAGGTCAGCTATTAATCATGAATGTATGGAGTGAAGGTTTTGAAGTCAAGTCTGCCATTTTAATAACTAGGTAGTTTTGCTGTTCAAAATATTGAGAATAGGAGAAAAAATAGACCAACTTCTTTCATCTCCATTCCTTGCCTCATAATTTAGTAAATTAATGCTTTTATGTTTTAGTCTGTTAGCAATGCATTGTTTGAAATAGCACAGCACAGAAAAACAATGGAATGGCTTTTAATTCCTTCAGTTTTTGTGGACCAATTAGTGCCTCTACTGTGAAATTTTTGGTTTGGACTTCAGTTAGAATTTTGCTTAAGGAAGAAGGGGGGTTTTTTGGATCTGATAAAAACCTCAGTGCCTAGCCCAAAGTTTCCAGTGTTATTATGAGAGTTGTCTTCTGACTTGCAAAAAGAGATTCCTGAGTTGTCCTTTCAAATTTCTTTATCCAAAGCATTTACATAACAATCCAACACAGGACTGACTCAGTAAGTTCTGCAGCTCTCTTTGTATTAGTATGAAGTTGATATGTGCAATTTGATGTTTAATACTTCATTATCCACTTTTCTTCTCCATCTGTTTTGAGCAAAGGCTTATATAAATCTGCTTGAGAGAATACATGCTTCTAAGTCTGTATTTTCATGAAACTTCATTTGAATTTGTCTAATATATTACAAGTCTCTGTAAAGGTGGTAGCAGATCTTAATTGTTTTTGATAATACTGGTTTTGTTTTATTAAGTGGTTAGATTTTGTTTCATGGGCTACAGAATGGCTGAGGTTGGAAGGGACCTCTGGAGGTCATTTTGTTCAACCTCACGTGCTCATGCCTGGCCACCTAGAGCCAATTGTTCCATGTCATGTTCAGACATCTTTCAGCTACTCTAGGGATGGAGACTCTGCAAATTCTTTGGACAGCAGGTGCCAGTGCTCCGTCTCTCTCATGGTAGAAAAATGTTTCCTGATGTTCAGGCAACACCTCCTGTATTTCAGTTTGTGCCCATTCCCTTTTGTCCTGGTACTGGACCCCACTGAAGAGAGCCTGGCTCCATCCTCTCTGCACCCTCCCTTCAGGTAGTTGTGTGCAGGGATGAGATCCTCCTGAGCCATCTCTTCTCCAGGCTGAACAGTGCCAGCTGTCTCAGCCTTTCATCTTCTGAGAGATGCTCCAGTGCCTTGATCTTCTTGGCAGCCCTCCCTAGAGGAAGTGGACTCTGTCTCATAGATCTGTATCTCTCTTGTACTGAGGAGCCCACAACTGGACATGGCACTCCAGGTGTGGCCTTTCCAGCGCTGAGTAGAGGAAAAGGATCACCTTCCTCATCCTGCAGAGAAAACCATTGAATGATTGTGGTGGTTTAGTTTGCATCTTTTACTTTTTTGTGAGATAAGAATTAGAAGAAGGGCAAAGCAGGCTCAAAACTTTAAAGAATATAAAGAAGTTTATTACTAACAGAATTAAAGGTAATAAAAGAATGATAATGATAAAAATTAAAACAAACTGGCCCTTTCCCTCTAGCACCTCCCCCACTTATTTCCCAACTCACACAAAGGATAACACACATGATTTTAGGTCAGAATTGCAGTTCTTAAGTCTCTTCCATATTTGAAAGAAAAAGAGGTTCTTCTTGCTGAAGTGTGGTTCCCCAAACTGCCACTAGCAAACTGACCCGCCCGGAAATCTGCTGCCGTGAAATATATTTCTCTCATGAATTCTGCAGTCTTCCCACAACTGCTATCATGAACCAAGAATGGGGTATTCTTTTTAAGGATAAACAAATTCCAGCCTGGAAAGCAACAACTCTTTTAAAAGTCTCTTACAGCTCCTAAGTGGCCTGGCATGGCC
>VWZT01008395.1:24034-81984 GCA_013397055.1 Pachycephala philippinensis | reverse complement strand
AAAAGAAGAGGCTGACTTCCCCGCGCCAGTGCCTTTTTATATGCAAAATCGTGAGAAACGATTGGTCTAAAACCCTGTCCATCAACTCAGTCTCTTCAAACCACCACAATGATCACAAGAGGAAACTAAATATTAAGAAAAATATTGTTCTTGCTTTGTCCCACATTGTTTCTTTGGGTGGAGAAATAGGTAAATAAAAAAAAAAGTTCTGATTTTATCACCTTTCTTCAGGTTCACACAGAACAATTTTGTATATATGCATATATATATATATATACACATCTTCTTCTGAAGTACAGAAGGGCTTCCTTTTTCCAGCATGGTGTCCTTCAGGAAATGTGCAGTTTTTTTTAACATCTAGAGTATGTGTGTGCAGAAGGCAAGGGCGGGGGGGGAGGGGAGCTGTCAGTTTGTTTCTGTTGAATGTTGTTAGCACTGAAAGGAAAGCAATTTGTTTTGAACTTGGATTCAAAATTCCAGTTGAATAGTTCAGGAAAGCCCAAGTTGACATTAATTGATTAATTAGCTCAAATTGAATTTATCGTATATTCTCTGATACAGTAAACCGTTTTTAGCCAAATAGAGCTAAGACTATATAATTTTTGCAGCAGGTATTGTCTCAAAAATTGTTGCTGACTTTGTGGGCACACTAAGAATATTCATGTTCCGCCAGTCTCAGTATGAGAACTAGAACATCATCACAATGCTGGTGACAAACTTTGTCATGAGATCTGTTAGCAGCCTACTGGCTATGCCTTCTTGTTGCTTCACTTGTCAGAGGTTGTTTGTATATTATAAATGAAGGTGACCTGTGAAGGTGGAGTTAGGACAGGGATTCCCTCAAGGCTACTAATGGTATGGGTCAACAAAGAATGTTGTACATAATCCAGCAAAGCCCAAAAATCTGTTGGGAGAGCAGACTTCTGCAATTCTGTTATTGTCTGGGAGCAGACTGTCAAAATCTTTTACATAGGGAAGAGGTTTTACAGTGTAAAATGAAAAAAGACCAGGGGAAGTCCTTGACAAGATGGTAATTTCAGACTTACTAATGGCAATGTAAAAGGCAAAATGAAGATGTGACCAGCAGGAGAGCTGACCTAAAAATTACTTGGGTACTTGTCATGGAAGACAAGCAGTACTGGTCCACACATTAAAATGGTAACTGTGTATGAAGATAAGTCAATCAAGGAGCATGAACCGCCTCTAATTCTGGAACAAGGGTAGCTGGAAACTTCACTATCTCCAGGCACAGTGGTTTGGTGAAGTGAGACAGCCTGCATTGAAACCAGCTGCCAAGTGAAGATATCCCCATGGTTCTAATTTTGGGTATGCAAAACTAAAAGTGGTGCCGTTTCTACAGTGAACTCCTTTGTCTTGGAATCATTCTGAAACAGCTGCAGTGAACTTTGTTAAGCAGCATTGCACAGTCAGTTTTGATCAGAAGAGATCAAGAATTTCATCCTGTACTGACCTTTAAAGGGCAAAAAACCCCCTGTTTTTGCATTAATCTTCACAATATCATTGAAAAAGATCCCTGTCCAAGGACATTCTATCCTGCCATGCTGAGATATGAGTGTGTCCTGGGGATATGCTCAGATCTACAGAATTGAGTCTTGTCTTGAAGACACATCAGTGACAGCTTAACAGGTAGCATGTGCTCATTATGTATTCTGTATCACAGCGATACTGCTTGATTTAATATCGTGTGTGAAGCTCACCAAATACCTTAAACCACACTCATTTTAAAATAACTTATCTCTGAATTGTCATTCCCTGAAATATTGGTGTGACTTTTCACTTGATTAGGTAAGGAGAAACTCTGAAGGTACATCTTCCAGAAAGCACAGGCAGGTTAGCAGCTAGATGTTACATATTCTCTTTGAAACCAGGAGACTGATTTCTCCCGTCACTTTTAACTGCTGTTACTATGGTGATTGAGCTCTTAGACGTTGTGAACTGATGTCACTTCACCAGCTAAGACTGCAGGGGGAGGAAGAATTAGACTTGATTGCTGGCTTTGTTGCTTTGTCACTGAACTTTGATTTGTCAAGCATTTATTAGAGACTTCTTCAACAATATTTAAATGATACTGAAATTGTGTAGCTTGCAAACTTTACTTGCAGAATGAAACAGTAGATAAATTCTATTCTAGTTAAGCTGAGCACAGTATTTAGGGCAGGTCCTTATGCCAGACAAATATCTGGTCAATTAGGTTGGATCTATAGGTACAAGGGTGAAGGAACAGAATTTAACATCTTATGTTAATGGTCAAAAGTGCTTATTTTAAATTTGCTGACAAGGTGGATGAAGTCATGAGATAGGAAGGCTAGATAGTTCATAAGCTGTGCGAGCAGAAAAGGCATCATGAAATTGCATATCCATTGGGAAGTTAATGAGGGATGCATCAGTAGATTTCTTAGCCTGGGGAGGAATATGATTAAAGTGTCTGTTAATAAGTGTCTGTGCATGAATGATCAGGGTAAAATTCTACAAACCAGCCATGTCCACAGCATATCATGTTTACCAGGAGTGTGCAGCTGGCGCTGTGTCTGTCTTGGAGATCTGACACATGTCCATATGTTTGGTCCGGTGTTCATTTGCTGCACTAACATGTTGCACTAATACAGCAAGCATTTCTACATGCCCTGAAGTTTGGTCAAAAATAGTGTTTCAAATGAACTTGAAGGTGCTTGGGAAATCTGCAGCTTTGCACTGTTACTGGCACAGTTCTAGTCTATAAAGGTTAGGAAAATAGTACAGCATGTGCGAGCACTGACTTTGTCACTGTGTGAGCTTGTAGGATCTGCAGAGGGTCGTGGCTCAAACTAGTTAGACATCTTGAAGGATGTAACAGTTATATTTTTATAGGTAATTTCTTTAATCTAAACCTGAGTTTTGTTTACTGATGCATCATTCATTTCTGATAAATGAAATAAAATGGGAAGTTATTAAAAACAACCTGTTAGGTGCTGCACGATAGCAGAAAAAAGTCTGTGAGTACAGGTTGGTAACAGAATACTAGTGTGCAGTGAGTAAGATGGCTATAAGGAAATAATATCTCTGGAAGGTGATGTGCTGTTAATATGAACATTTTCTTAAAAATTATTAGATTCTTTAAATGAGCTTTGCAGAATTAAGAAGTTTTTCATCCAAAGTATGCAGGGTTTTTTTTCCATTTGTGGCAAGAGCAACACTTTGAAGTAAGATCCAAGACTGGAAATTGTCAGAAAGCATAGATCAGTTCTAGAGATAAATCTTCACAATTTGAAAAAGGTTTCTGTGCGTAATCTCAGCTATCTCTGGCCATAATAACAGGAGTATTAAAATAAATCCTGTGGGAGTGTGCATGAGTGATAGAAAGTAAGAACTAAAGACTCCTAACCACATTCTGTTAATTTCCAATATGACCACAGTCTCTCACAGTTTCAGGGACAATGATTTAAAGGAAGACATGGAAAACCTTTAAACCCTGAATTCAGAGGAAAACTAGGAGTTCATTCTCTTAGACAAACCCATTTACTGTGTTTTCCTCAGATGACCACCATGTATTTTTTCTGAGGCTTACCTCTTACTAGCTCATAATTTCCCACTTCTCTTTGTCACGCACTGGCACATGGATTACCAGCACAGCTTCTTGAGGCAGTTAGGTTTTATTAACATCAACGTTTGAATTTATTTGTACATCCAGCTTTGGGTACCGACAATAGCTGGTAAATTTAGTAGGCTGATCTTTCTCTAAGTTACTTACATAAGCAATAGAAAGAGAAGAATAATGCAGCACACAGTTATAGAGCACCTAAATCGGGCTCTTGCTTTAAACTGTCCTCCAGAAAAGCCTCTCTTTCCTTCAAATGAGTAGTCAGTTTGTAGATCAAAGAACACTGCCACCTTAAATAAAACATCATTTATCAATAAAGTATTGTTTTATTGTTTTACACTTCTCCATTTGTATAGGAACAAATAAAGGTATCAGCACTCCCCAACCCATCAACTAGCATTTTTGGCAGTTTTGGAGAACAAATATTTAAAAAATGTAACGTCTCAGGGGATCAGTCGTAGTGTTTGTGCGTATGTGTTCTGTTTTCAAATTGTAACTGTTAATCTCTGTGGGTAAGACTATGTGTAAAGGGCAAAATCAGGATGCTTTAAAGATTTTAAGAAATCTTTTTTTTTTGCTTCAGTGACTTTAGGATCAGACTCTACATGAAAGTAGAATCAGGTGGAACATGTTCCAGAAAGTTGCTGCTAAACAATACTGTGTAAATAGAATTGTTCTTTTCCAATCATTAAGTCTAATTAAATTTGAGAAGAGGTGAATTGGCTTCTCAGGGTAAATGGTGTTACTCTACTAGTTATTAGCTTAAATTATATTACCATACATGACTCTTGCTTCAAACAAAATAATCCCTATTAATTTCATACTTTTTACTAACTTTGAGTAAAATTACTGAAGTATGAAATGCTGTGTTAAAGACACCTTTTTGATATTCCACTGTTGTAGATGATTCTAGTTTTTCTGTCATTTCCTTTAATAGGGAATACAGCCCAGAGAAGATTGTAATTGCTTTTAGTTTTGTCTGTTGGCTCTGACCTTGCAATCTGCTGGAATTTGTAAGGACTTGGTATTCTAACATCTGCTCTTTCCACTTTTCTTCTTGCTGTCGTTGACATGCCCACCCTCTTAGCACCATTTAGTCATCACTAAGCAGTCAGCACTCTTTGCTGTTATGTTATAGATCTTACAAACAGCTTTGATCAAAATAAGGATTCAGGTGTTCTGTGTGATTCAAGACTCACCACAGGTTAATTTCAGGGGAAGGGGCCACCCTCTTTTCTGGCAAGTAGCAGTAAAAAAGCAAGCATAACCTGAGCCTTGACCCCTCATTTCAGGGTTTGCATTTCACTCAGGTTAATAAATTGTATTTGGGTGATCTTCAGTATGTTGCTCTTGCAGAGAGCAACTATGAATAAGCAAAGGCATAATTACTCACCTGGAATTGCAAAGACTATGGAATCAGAAATTCTTATTAGAATACAGTGTTTTTCAAGATGCAAATACAATTCTTGAACTTATCTTTCTCCTCTAAATACATTCCTGTCTTTATAGTAGCATTCCAGTTACTAATGAGTAGCAAAGTTTTCAATTTTTCATTTTTTCTTCATTTCTCTAGGTTATTCAACAGAGAAATGAGGAGTGTGACCATATTCAATTTTTAATTGAAGAGAAAGAGTCTAAAGAAGAGGACTACTATGAGGACCTTGACAGATTTGAAGAAAATGGTACCCAAGAGTCTCGCATCAGTCCCTATACTTTCTGCAAGGCATTTCCTTTCCACATCATATTTGACAGAGATCTGGTGGTCACACAATGTGGCAATGCTATATACAGAGTCCTTCCACAGGTTAGATGATTCTTATGCATGGATAGCCATAGAAATTAGTGATAGATGCTTCACAGGGTAATTATAAAGATGAATAAAATAAATTTAGGATTCTCTGTCTAAACAGCATTCCCATGTAAGCATATAATATTTACTAAATCATGCTTCTCTTGTTTGAAAAAGGACTTGAAATTAGCCTAATTCTACAACAGCTTTGTTCCTTATGGTCACGTCCATATGCAGTAAGAGAATAATTTAAAAACCTTGTGCTTTAGTGGGAAAATGCATGAAGTATATATTCTCTTCCATTCAGTGTTGTCAGCTAAGAAAATGGAATATAATCGCTCTATGTATATTTTTATTATAAAGCACAACAATATTTTTCTTTTCTTTTTCCTGTTTTTTAATATTCTAGCTACAGCCAGGAAATTGCAGTCTGTTGTCAGTTTTCTCCTTGGTCCGGCCTCATATTGATATTAGCTTCCATGGGATCCTCTCCCATATCAATACAGTGTTCGTACTGAGGACTAAGGTAACTAGAGAATATTTTCCCAGCTTTTCTTTAAGTAAGTGTGTTTTGGAGAGATAAGAAGTGCAGAAAGCTCAGAAGTCTTCAGAGAAAATTCTCTGCACGGTAGTGTGCTCAGACCCTTTTGAATCTTGAGCCAAGAGAGAGTCACAGGTATGAATTCGTGTGTAGTTGTTGAGCAGAATGTTTTATAGGAATGGTGAAGTAAATGTACTTCATGTCTGGTGCTTTCTCTACAAGGGGCCAGTCTAGTATATGGCATTGTATCAAAGCAAATGTAGAAATGTATTTACATTTACTTTTGCCTTGTCACAGTGTGGGAGACAAATATGAAATGTGTTCTTACTTGGGCCCATATGTTCATACAAAGATCTATATCCTTTTCTCTAAAGAGGCAGGAGATGAGGCGGGCGATACGAACAGATGCAGCATGTAGAGTAACACCTACTACATCAAGGAGCCTGGTTATTTAAAGAAAACTGTACCTGAGAGAAACCAGGATGATTTTTTAGAGATGGTCTCAGGCTCAGATAGAACTTCACAGAATAGGCAATACTATTGTCAAAACTATTTGTAAGAAATTATGTGGAAGAAAACAAGGAGTTATGAACATGAGTGTAAAGAAATATACCATGCTTTGTCTCTTCAAGATAGCAAATTGCAGTATTAAAGTACAGGTAGTGCATGGTGTTCAAACGAGAAATTAATTGGGGTTTCATATAGGCTGTATGTCTATTCCAAATATTCTGACTGCCTTCGTAGTGAATGCACTTACATACTAGGCCTGGTGCATAACACACCACTGCCCTTACACAATTGTGGCTTTTCCTCACCAGGAGGGGCTGTTGGATGTGGAAAAGTTGGAGTGTGAAGATGAACTGACTGGCACAGAAATCAGCTGCTTACGCCTGAAAGGGCAAATGATCTACTTGCCTGAAGCAGACAGCATTCTCTTTCTTTGTTCACCAAGGTACTTTAAGCATAGACAGTTCTATAATACTTATTTCATTTTACAGTTACTAATTCTAAAAACACTTAAGAGAGTAGTACCACAGAGACTAATTGGTTTGAGTATTGATTTAATTGTTTTTGATGTGTTTATACTAAAAGAGGTAGGAGCATTTAAACATTGGAACTTGACTGATTATTAAAAATGCAATATAAATATTGAGTTGCTCTGGCAGAGTTTGTACAAATTGTTATTCCTCATATTCCTTTCTATTTTTTCTTGCAAGTTTCATCCTTTGTGCTAAGAAATGCTACAATGATTTGGTTTTCTATGTGGATTCATGTATTTTTGCAGTAGTTTTAATATAATAGATCAGCGATAAAGAAGTGGTTGGAACGGGGGATTGAATGGAAAGATCCTTTAGCTAAGAGCATGTTAAACTAACACATTGGATTACACAGTTATGTACAGTATTCTCCTGTGTAAAGGAGTGAGAGGGGATGATGACAGAAAGCAGAGAGCCTAACTTTACATAATCTCACTTTAATTTGTGTGCTGAAGTACGTACATTTGATATGTTCATGGAACTCATCATGAGAATGCTGTACTTAAATGCAAAAATCAAGAGCCGTGGGTTAACATGAATGATCACAAACAAGGTGTTTCATAGAAGGGGTTTGTTGTACAGTTCATCACAAGTTCATCTTTCTACTGTTATTCAGCAGGCTCTGCTGTTTATTTGAGTTTTGAATGCTCCTCTGGCAAGTTTAATTTTACCCATATTATTAAATATTTCTCTGCATTGCAGTGTGATGAACTTGGATGATTTAACCAGAAGAGGTTTATATCTGAGTGATATTCCATTGCATGATGCTACCCGTGATCTGGTTCTTTTGGGAGAGCAGTTCCGAGAGGAATATAAACTGACTCAAGAGCTTGAGATCCTCACTGACAGACTGCAGCACACACTGCGTGCACTGGAAGATGAAAAGAAAAAGACAGACACGTAAGAACCAAATCCCTATTTTGAGCTGAAACACTCAAAGCAATATATTATTTATAGCTACGTTCTTTAAAAAATAACAGAATTTTGTAAGGAATATCAGAGATAATCAGGACTGGTAATTTTGGAGTCAAGAAAGAACATTTAATAGGGTATTTCTTTATTTAGATTGTCAAATGTCACCCACAGTCTAGGCCATTATATGCCTAGATGTTTTGATGGCTCCCTCCCTGATAAGAAAAGTTATAAAAAGTGAGCTGACAATTCTTTTTTATTTGTGAATTACCTAAAATTTTGGAAGCTTATATGCAGTCACTGTAGTAAAGGTGAATTTGATGAATGCCCAAATGCTGTTGTTTGACAGAGTTCAGTAAACCAAATTTTGTCTTTCTGGCACAGGTTAACAGAACAGAAAAACGTATCTTATAAATCTTGAAAATAGTTTGTGTAAAGCTGAAATTTTGTAATAGCCTAATGCTATGAATTTGATTTAATAGTTACTTGTAGAAATGAATTTGGGTTTATCTAGATGTAAGTACACAAAAATGACACATAACAGTAGATGTGCATTGGGCCCCAAATCCAATTCTACAGATAACTATAAGGTCAAATTCAAATGTCATTAGTCTATGGCATCTCAGCTCAACAATGACAGGCAAATTAAGCAAAAGCTTGTGTGAAAAGTAGGGTGGTGTTCATGATTGGCTCTTGTGTATAAAACATAGTGCCATCTCTGTATCAGTTCTATTGACAGATACATTTTTTTCTGTAATGGAGTAATGGAAATTATTTTAAAAATACTTGAAAGGGATGGACAGGAGAACCAGAGAAAACAAAGCCTAAGAAGTATTTTTTCTCTTCATTCCTTTTGGCTTGCCTTATAAAGTAATTTTATCTTCAGGAATTCTAGCCTTCACGGCAGCTGCTGGAACAGACAGTGTCAGTTTCTGGATGATGTGCCAAAAGTATTCACTAATTATAACTCATGCAGTAGTGAACTTGCCAAAAATGCAACTAATGAGGGTTTGTGCAGGAGGCTGTGTACAAAATGATGTTCGAGATTTGTGAAATAGTCAGGGATCTTCAGCTTGTCCACTTAGCTGTGTCAGGAGGGAAATGGGCCTTAAGATAGCAGTTAAAAAGTTGAAGGAATACACATGAGAATAGGGTGAATTTCTGTGTGTGTGATTGGATTTTATTTGCATAGTTTATAATATGAACAAGTGTTAATATATCATATAGACTAGTAATTTAAAAAAGACACTCTAGACCCAAAAAGCAGCATGGTCAACAGAGAGGAAGCATTTAGAAATGTGTGAATTGATCAGAGGTGGAAAACTGTTTGATCTCTTCATGGTCTTTTTAGCAGTTTTTATGGTTCTGTGAGCAAAAACATATTATAAGAGCTGAGTGATCCACACACAAGACACTATTAACAGATCATTTCAGAAGAATTAGTACTATATGTGTCATTTTGTTGATAATTTAGATGTATTAATGTGTGTTTGAAATGGCATGCTGATGTAGATCGGTTCCTGTTTTCCAAATAACACATTCTTCAGTAAACACCTTTTCTGTTTCTTGTTGGTGATGGGAGTATGTTATAAACCCTGTTGGGGGTAGGAAGTTAATACATGAAGAGTGCTGCTGTAAACACTGTTCTCCACGGTCTCTCTGTTTTGTTTGTGCCTTTCTTTCCTTACCTGTGTAGGTTGCTGTACTCTGTTCTGCCGCCATCAGTGGCAAATGAGCTGAGGCACAAGCGTCCCGTTCCAGCCAAGCGCTATGACAACGTCACCATTCTGTTCAGTGGCATTGTGGGCTTCAATGCCTTTTGTAGCAAACATGCCTCTGGAGAGGGGGCCATGAAAATTGTCAATCTTTTAAATGATCTTTACACCAGATTTGATATTCTGACTGATTCACGAAGGAATCCATTTGTGTATAAGGTAAGCATAAGGTTTTTAAAGTATCTGATCTGTTACTTTTCCATAATTTGCTATCGTGTCACTCTTTTCCAGTCCTTTCTTGGATTTTAGGCTTTTTAAAAAAAAACCTATGTTCTGAGTCTGAACTATGTAACCTGATACTAGATAGCTACGGAAGAGTATGTTGGTTATCTCCAAATGTGTAAAGGAACATAAAGTGCTAAGTTCTCATCATGATTTCTGCAGTCACCCATTAGATGGACATTAAAATGTACTTCCACATTTAGCAGATGTGAACTTACACAAGCCATTTGTGGTTCTTCTGACCTTGTGCTTTAAGTTTTTCAGTCCTATTCCTGGGTCTTCTAGTTGTAAATTGTAACTTACTACTCAGTTACTCAATGTGAATTTCATTCCTTCATTAGGAATGAGGTGCAAATGTGGCTGGTACAGAGATAGATACATATATATCCCATATATATATCCATGTGTTTGCTTTGTGTTTATATCTATGAAGTTCATTCCTAGCTTTTACTAGAACGGAATTTTATATCCTGTACCGTGTGAATCAAGGGTGTGAGTCAGAACAAACATAGAGCTCAGTTTCATTCAGAAGACACCAGAAGAGAGGCTCAGGTTTACACAATCACAGTGTCATTGTAAGTTGTTACATGGTGGGTTTACAATAAATTCTCTTCAATAACAAGCAGAGATAACAGTAATTAGGGTGATTTGAATGAAAGGGAAACTATTTGAAAGGGCAGGCAGTCTTGAAGGAAGCACTACATCAATTCTAGTACTCCAAAAGGCATAATAATAAAGTAATTGAAAAAAATCTGTCTTGATAGGTGGAAACAGTTGGGGACAAGTATATGACAGTGAGTGGTCTACCAGAGCCTTGCATGCATCATGCACGATCTATCTGCCACCTGGCTTTGGATATGATGGAAATAGCAGGCCAAGTTCAAGTAGATGGTGAGCCTGTACAGGTTAGTAAATGTGGGCTTGGATGGAAAACCCATTGTTTGATTGGATGGTAATGCTTTGAAATATGTTAATGTTCTAGTCCCAGTCTGTGCAAGCTTTGTTATTGTTAGATTTTGAGACTGACTTATACAAATAATGTGAGAAGTCACATGTTGCTGTGACATGTGCAGTTCCCAGACCTTAAAATGCTTATTGTGCTTTAAAAAATAAAGAACTAATTTAACTCCACATAATTTATGTCTGTTTTCTGATCATGTCAGTATAATCAGTGAATTCCTATTGTGCATCAAGTACAATCCGTTGAGTCTTCTTCAAGTCAATGAACAGAACAATAATATTCCCTCCCTGATATTTTTGATCACGCCTCAGATTCTCATGTCAGAATGAGAAATGATTGCATTAAAAAGAGAAGTACAGTTCCATAGACAGTTACAGCAATGATTGCTGACACCAGTGTGTATTAGTGGAAGTTCACTCACTGTAGGACTTATGGAGATGTGGCACTGATACTGGCAAGCAGCATTGACTGTCCTCATCAGAAGGCTGTGAGCAGAGAATGATTAATGAGTGCGATGCATATTTCTCTTTACATGAATGTTACTGTTCTATCACCTAGCTTAGAGCTGTGTACTTCACTTTTTCATGGAGCAAAGCAGTGAGAAGGTTTGATTTGGGCCTTTACAACAACTGTAACATGGTACCAGAACAAGCTTGTCCAAACCCCTGTCCTGTCTCTTGAGCTTTTGAATACAAAATACCTTGATTTTTCCTCTGAGAAACATATTTTTTTCTTGACCTGTACCATCCATTTCTGCACCTTCTGAGCACTGATTAAATACAGACCTGCAGAGTATGCCTCTCTGCCCACCTCTTTTTTTATTTTCACAGTATGTAATAACAACAGGGTGCATGCCGGAAAATTACAGAGTTTGTTTGTTTATGTAGAAGGCAGAGTACTAAAGTTAAAAAACAAAGGAGTGACAAAACCCACAAAATGCAAGGCTTTGAAGAAGCAGGAGTAGCACATTGGAAAAATAAACTCTAACAGATAAAAACGGCATATTACCTGTATTTAGTCAGAAGCATCAGATTACTTACATTAATTTTGAATATTCAAACTTAATTTTTTCTCTCCAAAGATAACAATAGGAATCCATACTGGTGAGGTAGTCACAGGTGTCATAGGTCAAAGGATGCCGCGGTACTGTCTCTTTGGAAATACTGTGAATCTAACAAGCAGAACAGAAACTACTGGAGAAAAGGGAAAGATCAATGTCTCTGAATATACTTACAGGTGAGTGATGTATTATTTTTATTGGAGTTGACATCTTAAAATAATTCACTTGGCGTACCATAAAAGTTTTTTTGGAGTTGAAGGTGAGAGTCCTCCTGCAACCATTGTTTAAGTATGTGGGTTCTCATGGAACCGTATGGCAAACTGCATTATGATATAGAGTTATTGGTATGCAATTATAATGATGATGTAGAGATAGATTTGAATCTTTTGATAGCTTGCTCACATATCTGTAGCAAGTTTAATATTTTACATAGTGTGTGGCATGTATGCAAAGTGCATTCATTTACATGTTTTCTCTTTCAATTTCAGGTGTCTCATGACACCAGAAAATTCAGATCCTCAGTTCCACCTGGAGTACAGGGGTCCAGTTTCTATGAAGGGCAAAAAAGAGCCAATGCAGGTTTGGTTTTTGTCCAGAAAGAGTACAGAGACAGAGGTATGAGTAACTAGAGTGTAATTTTGTTTTTTTCAAACAAGGCGTAAACATTAAAAATTTAATCTAAACCACTGAGATCCATTTACATTTGCAAAACTAAATGTTCCACAGAAAAAAATGAAGAGTTTTGTGCAACACTCTTTCATTAACACATTTACTATCTTGACAGTACTTGAAAGTCCTTGATTATTTGTCTTTGCAGCTTGTGCAGTTCCTGAAAGAATACTTTTGATTTCAGAAAGTCCTTGAGGGAATGCCAAGTGTTTAAATATTTATATCTCCCTCTTACAGATTTCTGTGCTGTACTAGATTTTGCAATATAATGTCAGTTTCTGTTTAGCTGACATGTCTGGTTATCAGCACTTCAAAATTTGCCATTTACTTTCTTGCAGTGAGTGAAAAAATGTGCCTTCAAATATTTAGGCAACAGTCAAGCAACTGCCTGCAAGCAGGTTCACACCTAATGTGTATGGTGGTCTCTTAACCCCCAATGGCATCTGCTTGTTCCGAGACTGTTGCATGGCAGAGGTCCCACTTTAGAAATACATAGGGTGAAAACTATTTCTTTTAAATGACATATGAGCCTAAGTCCTCAAAATGAGGTAGGGTAAAGCTCTTCAAGCACTGAGGGCCCTTTAAACTTATGCCTCAGTTTCAGAATTCTGGGCTTGTATTATCCAGAATTTCAGTAAAAGCCAATGAGATCTAGACTCAAAGTGTGCTACAAACTTAGACGATGAGGTTACAGTATGCCAGCTGCTTTGCCACAGCTGAGCAGGTGCATACATTCCATCCATTATCAACACGAAGAAAAAAAGATAAAAGTAATTTACGTACCTTGAATTTTGCCCTGAAGCAATACAAAAGAATGAGTTTTCAGCTAATGTATTTAATCTTAAAAACACACTTGACTAAAATAATGAAAGTCATCAGTTACCTTGGCTGAAATAATTCATGTAAGTCAGAGGAAATTAATTATGTGTCTGAATGCTCATGTACTTCTGAAAATGTAATTCAGGCTGTTAAACTGTTTAAGGTTTTTAGGAGATCTAATCCAGATTTCTTACTGCTAGTACCCAAGTATATGAATACTGTCTTTTTAATGGTAACTCCCAGTATTAACCCCCTGTACTTTAACTCTGCATTTTAATTCTGTATTTTAATATATATTACTTACAATTATACTCTGAGTGCCACTTTTGAGAATACTTTTCTATTCTTATTCTGCAATAAGATAACTGTAATTTCATATGGCTACCATTATTTCAAATCTGTTGTTCTATTTAAAATATATTTTAATTAAACACCTTTTGCCTTTTTTTTCTGAATTATAAGTGTCCTATCATTTGTAGCAAGGCACATTATAATTTTAAATGTAAATTTCAGAGAGGTACTGGGTCAGGTGGATATTTTCCTTGTTTCAGCCTAACACATGTTTAATATGAATATAACGTTCAGGTAGTTTAAGACTTTAAGTATTGCAATTGCCTTTCAGAGATCTTGTGCAACAGTTGGTTTTGTTAATCCTCACAGCAGTCCTGAGAGACCCTTGCTAATACTATTATCCAGTAATTGAGCTTTGTAGAGGGAGACGTGGGGGCAGGAATAAACCTGACCAAGAAATACTGTGAGCCTGATTTTCAGGAGCACTTAAGACTCACAGTTTAAGCACACTCAAAAAGTCTTTCTAATTTTTTTAGGTTTTGTTAATTCTGAAATTCAGATATAGATGTAATTCTTAGAGACAGAAGGACGTCTCCTGTGACAAGTATCTCTTCTAAATTGTACTAAATTTCAGAGCATAGGAAATTAGAAAAATATGTTGCTGTGATGATGTGAACTGATAATCATTTTGCCAGAGGTGATTTTGAAAAGTGAAATAATATAATCCTGTAATCTTTCAATTCTTTTTCACTCCCTGCACAATTTCATCTGTCCATACACAAAAAGTGCGCAAAGTTATATTCCTATAAGATTTTCTGAACTGTTTGCAGTTTCTCCTGTGAAGGTACTCCTCATGTTTTTTTCTGGCACTTTATAGGCTATGCATAATAGTTTAATCCAAAAGCAGAAATCAGATAATCAACTTTTTATGTGTGATCACTTTAAAGTAATCACTTTGCTTTATGCACGGGTGTAGTCTTCGTTTTCTTTCCGGAAGTTTTTCAGAATGCTAATGTATTATTGTGTGCAGTGCCATTTATTTCAGGGGGACTGAACATAACAATAAATATGGCATGTTGCTGTATATTCGGAAACTAAATGGTAAACTTCCTGAAAGGTTACTCCAGAATACTGCAAGGAGTGGCATATAGAAGTAAACATGAAAATATTTCTTAAATCATCCTGAAGATACTTCTGCTAATTATGCTTTTACTGTGAAGTCTTCTACCTCCATTATCTTTAATCTAGGATCGATGCACATTAGTGATGTATTTTTCTTTTCATTATATCCATTAGAGAGTTATTAGCTCAGCCTTTGCAAATCTATCATTGTAATATTTTACTCTGAAGACCAGTAATAAATACATGGTGAGGAAAAAGGACAAAATATTTACAGATGCCATAAGACATGTGAAACCAAGGCTTAAAATATGCTTTTGCTCTACTAGGCCTGTAGAAAATGATAGGGCTGAAGCAGCTCAGCATGCCTCAAACTTGATTCCTGGGTTGACATCTGTAATATCAGTTGCCATGAGCAGCAATTACTTCTGAGAAAAACCTAATTTACAAGAATAAGTGTTGGTTTGAAGTGCTGCTCCTTCACTTCTTTTCCACTTATGATATCTCTTCCATGATACCAGTACCGCAAAAAGTAGAATTTTATCAGAAATACACATAGAACAAAGCAACTGTGACCAATTACTCATTTTGCATCTGCTTGTTTGCATGTTATAAGATTAATTATTACTGTCTTTATTATTTTAACAGAGGTTCAGCTGAAGTTTCTCTCTTGAGAAACAGATTTGTTCTAAAAAATAAATCTTGCCAAGAGCCTCAGATGTCTGACTGCAATTTTCATCCCTCTCCACTTTCTAATACCTTTCTCTTCTGCCCTGTTCCCATGTTACTGGTGGGAACAAGTTGAAGTATCTCTGTCAGAGCTGGTAGTTCATCAGGGCATGTAGGAATTGTTTCATTCCTGTATACAATACATACAAAAGAAGTATATGCACTACCTATGTTTTGTTTTTTTTTTAATTATTTACTGATATTGGTTGCAAGTTGTAAAATGTATTTTGTCACTGCATTAACCCACCATGTTGTTGCTTCAAAGAAAATTCCTTACTTCTCAAATTCTGCTTGCATGCTCTCAAGGAAACAAAGCAAGATGCTTCCTGAACTGAGGGAAGAGGAAGAGGATGCTGGATAGGGTGCAATACTGTCTCCAAATAGGGTGCCAGGCAGTAAGATTGTATTATGGATGTTATTTCACGTTATATCTCCCACTGCCATGTGCAATACCATTGTCTTTTGCCCTACTCCTGAGGTCATACTTACCATTTTTCTCCATGCTTGCTTGCTAATTTTTTGTCCTTACTGTTTGGTACTGTTATATCTCTGCTATGAGCATGTATTTCAAGCTTTCCTTTTTTTCATATGCATTTTTGCATGTCAGTCATGTGACCATTCCTACCACCAGATAATATTGAATGAAACCATGTAGTATGCACGCCAAAACTAACCACCTCAATCTGATGCTTCACATCTTCATCTTCATCTCTGAAGTACTGTGGTTATGTGAATTGATGACATTTCTGGAAAGATAGATATTTCAGTTGATAGGCAGAACAATGAACCTAAGGGACTATATTTAAAAAATAATACCTAAAGCAGCATTATGAAAATTATTGTATAAATGTTACCAGATTTAGTTCTGCTATTACGATGCTTCCCATTCATTTTTGAGTAACACTTGATGCTCTGTAAATTCCTGGTTAGAAAAACGTTTCTCATTTGATATCATCTTGCATTTTCCCTTTGTGGACACTCTGTAAACATCTTCTGTATCGAAAGGGGGCAGCTGTTTTTCTGATACTGCCATTTGAAGCATGTGCCAATGTACTTCTACTGAAATGCTGTTCACTTGCAATGTATTTCTCATTGATTTATATAAACTAAATTAAATTGTCATATTAATAATAGATTGCTGGACAATTTTAAACCACTTGTAGTGCATTGATTCTCGTCTGATGTAGCCTCTGGAGTTGAAAGGCATGCTGCTGGGACATGGTTGACATGGTTGCCTTTTGGTTTGGTCTCTCTAATTTCAGAAATGATCTTATTTTATTCCTTGAGAGGACCTGGTAATGTTTTAGGCATCATGACATAATTAAGGGATGTAAAGCTTGGAAAGGGACGTAGTGTGTTTCATCAGCTGATACAATTAGTAAAAGTGAATAAGGTTTCAGATGCATAGACATTCCATAACTTTAATATATATGGTGCATTTTTATGTGAATAGTATCTGTTCTTATATGACTGATCATTTCTGAATATTTGCATTATAAAATAGGATAGTGCAATTACTTTGTGTATAAAAATTGTCTATATCTAGTATATCTTATTAGCACAGAATATATATGTATAAAAGTTTCATGTTAATGTGCAAAAGAAATTGCAATAAATTATTTTTTCCACTGACTTCTAGAAATCTTGTGGTTTTCTTTTGGTAAAAAACTTTATTTCATTGTTCGATACAAAACAAGTATTTTCTCCATGAAATAATTTGCAGTTCAAACTTAAATAAATTGTTGAGTCATCGTCCCAATGTTTACAAGTGTCTCGCACATTGAGGCTAGTTGATTACATCCTCAAATTAAAGTAGTGTTCAAAATGTTTAGGTTGATGTTTCAGAAATAGTAGATGAAGTGACAAAGATGCATATGCCTTCCTTTGAAACTCTTGGACAATATTTAACAATCAAAAATTATTAGCCATACACTTGGAGCAGGATGTACCTTAGCAACCAAAGCTTTAGGAATAGGAAGTGAAAAGAGGAAACCACGTGCTTTCTTCCCCATCGTCTCACTGCCAGACAGCAACACATCCCAGCACACCATCAGAGGTTGCCCTCACTCTTTGATTGATACACAGCAGCAATTTGGATTGATCAAGTTGTTCAAGCTTACAAAAACTCCGAAACACATGGGATTTGTGACAGCTGTGGTTGTGTATTGATACAACTCATGCAAATGCCTCTGAAGAAACTGAAGTTCCGTATCACACTTCAAGCTAATGGCGTGCCAGAAAACTTAAATAATGCTCTGGGTTTATATTGTACCTTCTTAATAGTTTCAAAATATTAAAGCTCCTATTAAGCTACTTTGTAACATAACCAGTTTCTTAAAGCATAGAATAATAGCTCATATTGTGTTCATGTAAGAGCTTTTTATCTCAGTACAATTTAGGCACTTAAGCACTTCTGTTACTAGAACTGGTCTTCACTTAAATGCTGCATTCAACCACTAAATTTATAGTTTGGTTACATATTACTCTCAGCTAACAGTTAAACACTTCTGCAGGTACTTAGTGCTTTTATGTGTGTTCTGCTGCCTCTATTTAACTGTAGAGATTTGCTTTTTCAATAGAAGCTCTCTAGCTGAAACATGAGGCAGAGTAATTACCAAAGTCTGTTTCAAAGATCTTTATAAATTGATGTATTTTATTCTGGTACTTTTTGTAAAAAAAAATGGAACAAGGAGAAGAAAGAGGAAATCAGCCATGAAATTGCAAATTATGGAATGCTTAGTTATTTTCAGTCTCCTGGATCTTATGCATTCCTTTGAATCCAGACAGGCAAGGCAAATTGATTTTCAGTGGTGTTTGTGCTTTGGCTGTGCAGGGGACTCTGTGACTCTGCTGCTGTCTTGAAGTGGGCACTGCAGTCAGCTTCCAAACTGCTGATTCAGTCCTTGGTAGGAACAACCTCTGGGAACATAGCTTCTTTTTTTTTTTTTAACAGAATGATAAACAATGGGTGAGATACTTGTTTGGATATCTACTTACAGGATTATCACAAAAATGTCTTCACTGGAAGGGTGGTCAGGCACTGGAACAGGCTGCCTGGGGATGTGGTGGAATCGCCATCCCTGAAGTGTTCAAAAGGCACATAGATGTAGCACTTGGGAATGTGGTTTAGCAGTGAGCACAGCAGTACTAAGTTAACAGCTGGACTCGATGGTCTTTGATTTGTTTTCCAAACTGTGATTCTCTTTACAGGACATCCTCCAGGAGGGACACATGAAGACAAAACCAATAAGGTTATGTGAGATTTTTTTTATGACTTGGTTCCAGTGTTTAAGTTGATAGTGCAAATCATATCTGACCAGTTCCAAGCTCACTTTTGAAAGATATTCCTATGCACAAGAAGGAAATAGGAAGGGATGTGCTAGCATCTGATATGAATAAAAAACTGGATGATGCTGGAGGCCCCAGAACCTTTGCTTTGAACAAACCTCTACTGAAATCTGAAGCTAATAAATGAGTGTGCTGCAGGCAGTTGTGCACTACAGTATACACTCTTGTACTCCGAAATGTCGATGCCCTTGTCAGTAACACCTGTCTCCACTGAGCCAGAGCAAGGCCTGAGGCATTTGTAACCTAAAACGTGTTTTTCATCCACCATGTTGACAGGCCAACACTTTACTGTATTATCACAAACTGTAAAAATGTTATTCCATGCATTTCTAGAGCCATCATATATTTAAAAAAAAAAAAAAAAAAAAAAGAGAAAAAAGTTAGGTCATCATGTTCTGGCACAATGAGAACTTGAAGGCAATTTAGTATTTATGTACTCCAGACAGTCAGGATACTGGTACAAATGGGAGCTTATAGCAACTGTAAATTAATTCTGCCAGTCACTGTGTTGGCTTATCATCTCCAAGTAAAGGGAATTTACTGGACTTATAGTCCTGTTTTAACAAGATTTTTTTTTTTTTATTATAACAAAATCCTTTCTTTTCTTGGGGAAAGAGTCTGAAACTGTTGTCATTTCAACATGACCTGACCATGAGGGGGGAGCAAGTAATAAGCCAGTAAACAGAGCTGTGCTAATGTAACTAAAAAAAACAAAAAAGAGGTTCCATTCCTCAATCTATAGCTGCACATACAAGGCACTGCGTTTTTTTCTACTGTTATTTAGATTTCTGTCTGACTTTGGGTGACAGTTTGGAAAAACTGCAACAATACATGCTGTCTCCAGCAATTCATTCTTTGTTATTAACAGGAAAAGGGTAATAATGTTCGCTTTCATCATCATCAACGGGTCTTTTTGCCAATATAACTGTTTTGGAGATAATGACAACAGTGGAATGTGAAAACAATATCGCGATTATTGTTCAGGGATGAAGATGTGATCTCTCTTATAAAGGTTTTGTTCCAGACTGTTCGCATATCCAGTGTTCAGATTGGCATTGTTACTGTTTTTTTCTAGAGATGATTATGCTCCTCGTACAGATTCAACACTGCAGAACAACTGTGCTTTCAAGGGCAGCAATTTTGTGTGCTGAGGATCTGTCTGTTCATATGCTAGACACCTCTGGCAGGAAACCTGTGTGCCTTTTTATATTGCAGGTTCTCAGGGTCATTCTAGCCTTTCAAAACTGATTTTACACTTTGATAAATGTGCTGTTCTGTCTAGTGCTCAAACAACTGGCTTGTGATTAAAATGACAGAACTTAGCTGAGTCCCAACAAAAGGCTGAAAATGTTCACAGTTCCTAGCTGGTGTTAATCATTATCCTGAACTAGAGACCAATTAAGCCAATAGTCCTTGAGCCTTTGTTTAAAAATAAAAATGAACAAAACCCCCCACTAAAACTTTTCAGATTAGAAAATTGGCCATACTTTTCAGATGAGAAATAAAACTGAGTTCAGTATTGCTGCCTTCAAGACCCTGTATGAGTGTAGTGCTCTAGTGAAGTGTGTGAAAAACAAACCACCTTCATGAATCTCACTGAAATATGCAGTGTATTAAGTGTGAAGAAATGCACATCTATTTCTTGCAAGTCCTAAACACTGTATAGGGTTCCTGGAAAGAAAAGGCTACCTGTTATGCCTTGTTATTTGCAGATATTTTATGCAAGTCAACTTAAGATAATGTAAGCTTTCCTACGTGAAGTGTTCAGAAACAACCTAATATATAAAAAAAAAAACTGTATAAGGAGGTTGAAGACTAAGTGTCCTTTTTCCAGAGAGGGCATAGTGAATCATTCAGAGCTTCAAATGCCTGTACAAATCAAAGCTTTGCTTTCTGTCACATTATAGACGTGTTTGTGAGCAATTTTGTAGTAGGATAAGAAGCTTTCCCACAAAATAAGGATACATGCCTTTTCACACAACCTTTCCCACATCATCCTACCCTTCAGGCTTTACAAATGGATGTGCATGTGTGTGTGTATACATATATGTGCACACACACACATGCATTTGAGTGCTGCACGCTTTTGCATAGAGTAGCAAGATTGGCATACAGACTGCAAAATCTAAAGTCAGCAGCTGTTGGAAGAACTTGCTTTCCTGAGGTACTCAATTCTCCTCTGAAGGAAGACTATAAAAGTAACTACTGCTTTGCTTCGGTCACTGGAAGAAAAGAAAGATCAATTTTGTTTATACAGATGAATGTTCAGTTTTGAAAGTAATTGCTTCCTTCTGTTGCTCATTTTATAAGTCTGGAAGGAGAGGCTATCTGGACGAAAGTGCTGGGTTAATGATAACATTTCTATCTCTATGACAGACTTAACCTCAATTTTCACTTGAACCTTATTTTCCAAACCATGCTGCATACCTGCTGAGGAACACTGTCCATCCTTTTGGTTCATTGGTTTTGTTTCTACTAAGTGCTAAATTCTCACCTTGCCATTGACTGCCCCTGGAACCCTAAAGAAAATCAAAAGCCTTTCCCTTCCTGACTCCTAACTCTGCTTTGGACTTCAGATGTCAGTGCAGTATTTGTGGTTGTTTCATCTAATACTGGTGCTATTGATGCTATCCAAAAACCATACACCATGTAGTTCATTACATTTTAGTTCAGGAGTACACAAATCAGGTGTTTTGTCACTGATGGATGTGTCAGTACTTTATATTGTAACATCTCTCATGTGTAAAAGTATGTAACATAAGCTACCATTTTAAGATTGGTTTTTGAATTGATTACCATTGAAGATAAAATATTCCAACATCTATGTAAGACATGGTTACAATGGCATGGATCTTGGGTAACATTTTGTTAAGGATTATGTAACAACAGTGTTGTTACTTCAGTTCAAGAAAATGAGTTCAACTTTTCCCAAGCTGCACCCAGCATTCCTATAGCTACATTTACAGGGGGCTCTTAGGAGAAATGCATCCTAGAAGTAACCAAAATTTGTTCCAATGTAGATCATATATGAACAGATAGTTTGTTTTAACCATTTAAGAATTACAAGCCCAAGATGCTACACTGACAGGTCTTTCTAAACATTCAAATTCATCATTCATGTGTAGTTTCTCCTACAAGGATTTTTGGGTCATTTCTGCTTGCATAATGACTGATTTTATTGCCCCCATGAATGTGGAGGCCTGTGGCAAGTGTAACACTGCTGCAAGAAAATTTTTCTGGTCTGTTAATGGAATTAATTGTCTGAAAGAGCACGTCAGCACTTCAGGAGTGGCTTGTGTTGTGGAGTGCTCACTCTTCTGCTAGGAGTTTCTGCTGACCAGCAGTATCACTCCTGATGCAGAGTAATCCATTTTGCTCATATCTTCTGTACCATATGTTCATTTCCTCTACAGCTCTCTGGTAAATATATGGAAAAGTTCTATTAAGGCAAGTATTACTGAAAGTGTCTCTGAATTGAAGACAGGAATTAAAACTACTTGCAAGAAAGGAAAAACTAATACATCATTTCCAGGCTGTTGCTCATACCTGGAGTATCCCAAAATTCCCTGCATCTGCTTCTGTTCTGTTCTGCAGTTCTGCAGATTTCAAACTACTTCCATCATTAATTGTGAGGATGTGGATGAACTGGAGGGACTGGTGTTAAAAGAGTTTTTGTGTCTTTCCCCCATCTGTTTCTGTAACAATTCCCTTTTCTATGAATCTCAGTAATGCATATTTGAACTTTGGGTTGCATTTATCAGAACTTTTTTACTTGCTCAGTCTACTTGAAAACATCCATAGGTCATTAGAGTTACTAACTGCAGTCACTAGGTCGGGTTGGAACATCTCCTGCTCCTAAACCCAAAACATACGCTCCCTGCTCATGGAAAAACCAAAAAGCAGCTTTATTCTGGCTGATATGCAAGTGGGTGAATTCTATCAGTGCACAGCTTGGTGCAAAAAATTTTAGTAGCAATCAGTGGAACAGGATTCTGAGTGGTAAATTAGGCTATGAAAGGAATAGTCCCCACCCACCAGCACTCAGCTTAGTCGGGCAGTAACTTTAAGCACTGCTGTGGCTTTTTCAGCTATGGCTGTTTCCTCCCTGCAGGGACAGGTGGAACAGATAATCAGGAGGGTGAAGAAGAGAAGACTTGTTGCTTCCTGAGCACCATGCCTCAGTTGGGCTCCTCTTATTGTCTGGACCTTTGCACAAGCAGCAGCGTTTGGGATGCACCTGCCTTGCCCTGCAGCAGAGGCAGTGTGGCTCTGGATGCAGGGGACCTGGGCAAGGTGCTGGAGGCTCAGGTCCCGGCTGAGGATTTTCTTCCATCAGGACCCAAAGAAACAGTGCCAAGCAATGTTGCTGCTTTTTCACTTTTGACAAGAAAAAGAGGGACAGAAATTGGGCACTAACAGATTCTGTAAGCATGGCCAAAAGAATGGTTTTGGCTGTGGATCTGAGAGCTGCCTGCCATCTGTTTTCTGTTCTGCTGTCCTTCACCTCCTTAGGCCAAATACTCATCTATTGTTTCATGTGAACTATGCATTCATTTTAATTATCAAGTCCTGTATATGCGTTATTTAATTAATCTGCTCTTAGTAATACAAAGCCAAATGCATGCATTCAGAATACATGATAGAAATCCATTCCACTTGTAGCTTTCTCAGCAGGAGAGCCATTCTGTTCAGCTGATTGCTGAACAATCTCAAAAATTAACCCTCAACCTCTTTCTGCTGATTATTTGAAGCTACAAAGCTTTTGAGTAACATAGTATTTATAAATCAAGACAGGCAGACTGAAAAAAAAAAAGTAGTCCTTGATGTAAAGGACAGAATTTTGCTAGCTTTAACCACTACTGCATAGAGTTTGTTAATGACATTCATATTGATAAGTAGCTGTTGCATATTTTCCTTAATTGGCATCCTAGGTCTGGTCTTGATATCGTGTAAATTACTGATCAGTTTGTGGACTTGTTTATATTCTTGTTATGAATGGATGATGTGGGTTTAAATAAATCCCTGCCTTTTGCCCAGGCCCCTGGCAGCAGGCAGTAGCTGTAAAGGGGTGGCCAGCACCCCAAAACCCACTCTCATCTGCAAGTTCTTTAATAATGGCTGATTCAGTCTATTATAGAATGAATTATTTATTTAATAGACACAAAACTAACAGACATAAGACTTAAAACAGACTATTGCTACATGGGAATAAGACAAAAAGAGGACAACTAGTATTATACACGCGGAGTTAAAGGTACCATTAAATTTAGAGCTAGCAAAGAAATATAATATAACTTAGGATCCAATGTTTCTTAGCATCCGATTCCTGATGGAGCACACATCGAAATCCTTTCCCTAAATTCCCAGGAAAGTAACCATGGAATCTGTGTCCAGGCTCCAGGAAGAAGCCTTGCACGCTTTCAGGGCGTGTGTGTAAAAGGCTTCTGCTTCTGTGATAATCTGTAGTACTTCTTATAGTGTAAAACAGACCTTTTGGTCACCTATCGTTTTTCTTTTATCCCTTCCCACATCTGTTCTCCGTACCAAGGTGTTGATTTCTTGGTTAGGCTTGCAGACCTTTTGGCACCAGGAGAGGATACCTGCTGGACCTTGCCCACCTGGGTTATCTCTCCTGTCTGCACCGGCCACCTCTGGTGGGGAAAGGGGTGATATGCCCTGCCACAGTTCTTTATTCTATTAAGGCAAAAATGTCAGAATCATACAGTTGAATTCAGAACTATATTTGTTGACTTTATACTGTGAGAATGTGATGAGTGTTTTATGTAAGGGTTAATTAATGGAGCTGAAGAGCTGAATTCCATTGCTGGTTGCAAACTCAGTAGAAGATTATACCTTTAGAAGGTTTGTTTCCTGTTTGGCATTATGAAAGACACAGAGGTTAAGAAAGAAGGCAAAAGTCTAGTGTTTCCCTTAGCACAGGAACTGTTTGGTTCCTCAGCCATCCTGATTTTCCTCAGAGATATGAACCATACCATCATGAGAAATACTCTCTTCTCCAGCTGGAAACTACCCCTTCCTCTTCCCCAAAGAGATGGCTTTCATCTTTGGATGTATCTTTGGAATTGAATACAGTTACTAATTTGCTAATAATGTTCTTGATTTTCAGACAGAGTTTTCTGGCAGAAATTTCATATTGGCTTATTGTACTGAAAACCTCCCATGGAGTCTGCAGAAACTGGCAATGCCAACCAGTGAGAATTCAGTCGTGTGTCAGCAATAAAGAATAAATAGATTGTCTCCAAATTTAGATGTAAACCTCATAATGCAGTATTTGCTAGTGTCACCAGAAGAGCTTATGTGCGTGAGAATTTGCTGGAGCAAACCCAAAGAAGCCATCAAAACAACTGGGTGACAGGAAGCCAGGCTGTCCACATAATTCAAAATCATTGCTTCTCCATCCTTCTTCATACACCAGGTGCAAAACATGTTTACCTTCACAAGGGAGGCTCAGGAAGAGTCACATCCATCACATGACAGTCCTGTTGCTGTTCTCTGCTTACTATTAAGGCCATTTGTTTAGAGACATCTATAATTTTTGTGTAAGCAGTAAAAATGGGAGAAAAGCTACTTGCCATTGCCTACCTAAGCACACTTTCTTATCTCACCAAATGGGAAACCGAAACCCCCAGGTGCTTTGAACTGATGAGCAAACAAAGGTGCCTTAATTTTCTAAAGGGTCTGTATTTTGTGAGGTCCTTCACATAGCAGACTCCTTCTCTGAACTGGAATACTTAAAAAAGAAGAAACAATGAGCAACTTAAACTTCAGGAAAAATGAATTCTCTTAAATCTGGTGCTGTACTGCAGCCTAAACTTAGCCCATAAGCCTGAAGCCTAACCACTAACCCTAACCCCTAACCCTAAATATATCCTTAACCATAAAGGTAAACATAACCCTAAAGCAAACCCAAACCATAATCCTTACCCAATCCCTAACTCACACCCTAAACTAACCCAAAGCATCACCCTAAACCTACCACTAACCCTAACACTAAACTAGCTGTTGTTGTGCCATTGTTGTGGGAGGTGTATGGGTTGAGTTGGAAAGCACCAGAAGCAAACCTTCATTTTTAATGAACATTTTTTGCATGTACCGTGGTATGTGTGCAGCCCTGCCAAACCCATGGTTTTTACAACTTTTGCAGGAAAGCATTCCTTATTGTAACTGTCTTAGGTTACAATGTAATATGTAACCAAAAGTATGTATTCTATCACCATCTGTTAAAACCAGGTGGGGCAGGGTTCTTTATCTCTTCCATGACACATCCCTGATAACTCCCTCTGGAGGGATATCTTCTGTTTATGAGCCATCCAGCCTCACTGCATGACTCATAAAATTACATCATCCCATTGTGAGATGCTCCACCCAGGGGGAGGAGCCAAGCATTCCTACCTGGATATAACCTGAGGTTTGGAACACCACAGTCAGCCCTTACCCATTGGGTTTCCAGAGGACAAGAGCTACATAACCACCACTGGACCTTCAGAGGAAGACCAGACCCTTCTATAGGATCATGGCTTCAACAGAACCACATCTATCACTTCAGAGAGGACTGCAGCCACCACTCCGACTGGCAGGGTGTCAGGTTAAGCCAGTGTTTCTGTATTATTGCTTTGTTATATATATTAGTAAAGAACTGTTATTCCTATTTCTCATGTCTTTGAAAACCCCTTAATTTCAAAATTATAATAATTTGGAGGGAAGGGGGTTATATTTTCCATTCCAAGGGAGGCTCCTGCCTTCCTTAGCAGGCACCTGTCTTTCAAACCAAGACAGTAACTTTTCCCATTTCTTATCTTCAGCTGATTGACAGTGTAGGAGGGATACATCAGGAATGGTCAAATGTGGACTCATCAATCCTGCCTTGCACACCTATTTGCCAAGTCTTAAATAGGTAGAAGTAGATAAGGAAACCAAATGCTGTGCTCAGATTGAGACCCACAAGGGACACAACCTGTATTTATTCAGTGTTCATCTCTTTAAATCAAAATGACTGGCTAAGTTGAGAGTGGCTTTGAAAGTGTCACAAAATAGGCAGAAATACTAACAATTATAATGTGGACTGTCAACCTTTTCATTAAAACCTCGAAGTGTACTGGAAGTGTTACTAAATTTTCTAAGGCTCGGGGTTATTTCTTTGAAAGTAACCCCCAACAATTAGCAAGACAAAACTAGATATGCACTTAACCAGGCTTCCTGTTGCAAAATGACATGCTTTTCTGGAGATAGAAGGGTCTTAGTATTTCACTCAGAAAAGAATAGCTGCATGTATGAACCCCTCTCTTTTCCTAGTTTTGTAAAAGCAGTCCTGATCCCAAAAGATGCTAAAAAATAACCAAACCAAAAAACACAACCCCCACTCCACCACCTTGAGCATCTCTGTCCTGAGACACGAGATAAGTGGGGGATTCCCTGTCTGGACATCAGTTGTGTGTGTAGTGGGAAGAGCCATTTGGAAGTTTTTGTGACCTAAAGAAGCTTTCCTTCTTGTGGTGACTGCTTTTAGTGAGGAGCCAGCACCTCCTGGTGGATAAAGGGACTTAGAGTGCAAGAGGGTTAACACTGCAGGATGGCCATAAGCAACATGAATGAGATGTGATGCTAGCCCTGGATCTGCAGCAGTATCCTCCCCATACAGAATTTATCATTTATCACCCTGTCATGTTGCAACGTTGAACTAGATAATTAATATGGTATGACCTTGGAGACATTTCCTGTATCCTGAGTTTATTAAGCACATCACCTGCCAACACAGAAATGTGTTTAACTCTGGATACAGTTAGTGTGACAAGATGTACTAATGTTTATAGCCTAACGAGGGATATTCAGTTCTGTGTACAGAACCATGAAGTTCTGGAAACACTTTGTATTTTGAGAGACAGTATGAGTGAAACACTATGGTTTATGTTGGTCTAGGAGTTTTTAGAATTGCATGATGATGCTTGGATTTTCAAAATACTGAGCAACTGCAAGGCAATGTTTACCTGTAAGAAACTTGGCTGTCTCATGCTGCCATGGGGTACTACTCAGGCGAGGAAGAGTTCTTTTTTGAAGTTTTGCCAGCACCAGATTCACACACAGTGCAAACACTTGTATTTGGGCTAGGGTGTAGGCACAGCTAACTACCTTCAAACTTGCGTGATTATATAGGGAAATACTTCCTCCCCCTGCTCCCCTGCATAGTTTCAGCATAAAGAATTGGTGAGGGTAATTATTTTACCTTAACCAACAATTTCTTAAGCAACATTAGATCAGCTGGCTTATATAAGCTCCCTAAGAAATGCTTTGATCAGCTTATTTTGAGGCAGAGTGGGGATGGCTGTATATTTTCGTTTGTTTTCCTGAGAAATCAATCTAAACATTGTGCTGCAAAGATGATGTCTCTTAGCTTGGTCTAAGTAATGGCAGGTTTGCCAGCAGCTCCTTTGAAATATTTCCCCAGCTGATACATCATTAACCAAAGGGAAACAATCTGACTTTGGTTATACTGAGTAATTCTGTAATAGGTGCTGGGAAATCAACTGTGCATGAGAAGCCTTGGGTAAGTGGGGCATCTACTGGTGAAATGGTGTAGTGAATTCATCTACTCCATGAAAATCTGCTCCAAATCCTTCTCCTGTACAGGCCGTTCTGTCTACATTTTGCTTTGCCAAATAAGCAAGTGCCAGACCTGTTTCCTGAACTCTTTGGAAAAAAATTGCAATTTCTTGAATAATTCCTTACTTTCTGGCACTCCTTTAGAGATGACTGCCATGTACATTGCAATAGAATGACTCAGTAACTTGTGAGACAGTTAGAAGAAGAAGGGAAATGAACTAAAGAAACTTGTTGAAAGGTGTGATTCATGTCTTTAGCTATCTCCAACCTTCCCCCATCCCAATCTCTTATGGCAAGTTCTCTGATAGTTTAAGTCTGGCTTCCTTGTACAGAAGTTCTGACACTCTGACCAGCTGCCCAAGGGTTTAAAATGAATACAATACCTACAATACCGTATGAAAAATACTTACAAAATTCACAAGGGAATGCAACAATACTCTATAAAACCCAGAGCTCCCAAACACAGGTCATTATCCACATAACTAAATTGCCTCACTCCATTCTTCACAAAATGTTGTATGCAACAGCATGAAATTCTCTACAGCATTAAATAAGGTTTAATGACCTCCACAGAATGCATTTTAAAATGTGTTGTAATTTTTTTTTTTTTTACAAAATTCTATGTTGCATCTCTTTTTGCACATTAGACAAGGACTTGGGAGGAGCCCAAGAGGGCTTTCCCAATCATGTCAACTAATTCCATTGTTAGGACTACCATTTTAGAATCAACTGCTATGGGAAAAGCTTGCCAGCATGTTTGCTTGGAGCGTGGATGTGAACTTGGGAAAAGGAAAACTGAATAAATAAGCAGCAAAGTAATGCTAAACTAGGAGGTGATCTGTTCAAACTTGCTTCTGCTGTCCTTACAGATATGACATTGTCACCCATCCAGTAAAGCCAGACATTTCCTTAAGAACTTTTTAAAATTCTATTGCCATAATAGAGGAGTAGTCATACATCAAAATACAAAAGCACCCTTACTTCTGCTCTGCTGCACAGCACACTTGCCAAATTTAGCTGTGCTGGGGAATCAATTGCTTTATATAATCTTATCACAAGCCATTGCTGGAAAAAAAACGTCAAAGTCTGTCACTTGACCTTGGGCAAAACAAGTCTTTGTGCTTTCTTCAGAGCTCCTTCTGCCACATATGTTAAAAGAATCTGTAACCAAGCAGTGATTTCAGCTTCCCTTGTCCAAAGTGGGTGGAATAAGCAAAAGCCGTTTTAGTCTTGTTAAACAAAGCAAAGATTCCAGTACCTTCCCCTTCTGAGGGTTGGTGATTTTTTAGCATGGCCTGTGCTTCATTTCACTTGAACCTTTGGACAGAAACAATACCAGTTTTGTTTTGTTTAGTCCTTACAATACTAATGTTCTTATATTTAGCCCTTATTAGTAGAAGCAAACAAAACAAAACAGATCATTGTGATTGATAGCTACAAAACACTTTTATCTCTGAAATACAAGGTGTGCTAGATTACTATGTTTAAACTTCACCCTGCTTTTCATTTTATCCAGAAGTCAGATAATACCTGATTCCTACTTCCAAATCTATAATTTCTTTTGGCTTAAGAATTCCACAGTTACAAACTGTTTGAGGCTGGGAGAAGTCTTTAGAGAAATATTGCAGTACGTTTGCTCTGTTCTTTCTATTCTTCCTCTGTGTTGGCTAATACACACCTGGGACATTGGGGTTAGAATGACCTTTTTGTAGGGCTGCTGAGCCAAATGTGGCCATGCTTGGTAATAGTGAGGGGGAAAAGTCCCAGCAGAAGTGGAGTGACCAATAAAAAAGAATTGAGAAAAAAATCTTTAAGCTATGCTTAAGGTTAGAGGACAAAAATCAAGGCATCTCTTTCTAGGAAGCAAAAACATTTCCTGTATTTCCTGAATTGCATGTCCTAGGGCTTATGTTGAAAGGAAGCTTTTGCCAATGATGGCCAAATAGCAGCATTTTCATTGCTTTATATCTGACCTTAAGGACTTGGCTCTTTAGTAAATACACTTACTACTTTATTTAATCACCAGAGTCTTCTTAAAAAACCGTAAGACTAAACCACTACTGCTCTACAGGCCCAAACAGACACAGGAAATCACAGAAGCTTTTCTGAACACTTTTAAAGAAAGAAACGTTCAGGAAGCCTGAATCAGCACCAAAGCCACAAAATTCTTACAATGACTCATATTTAGGAAGACTTAGATGAAGCCTTTAGCCTTTATGACTGTCTTTCATGACATTAAACACTGAGCTTGACCCATGTTTGCCCACTTGTCATCCACTCAGATGCCCTATGCTTCTCTGTAGTAGCTGGCAGACTGATGAGATTTTTTTGATGTTTCAGACCGATAGTACTGTAAATTTTATTGCTATTAGGCACATTCCTAATTGTTCTAGGTGAAGCTACCATATTCTTCACTGGAATATGTTACAGTGGTAACCTACCAGAAGAGTTGTTAATAAGCAACCTGCTTTTTAAGAGTAACAATGCTCCATATTTATGGTGGTCAAGTAACTTCTGTGAGATAATTTGGCATGTGTATTATTTCTCATCACTCAAAATACAGAAGATAAAAACTGGCTCATGAATGCTAAATTGTATTGCATGTCAGGATCACTTGCTAAGCTATATAAAAAAATTAATTTATTAAAATAAAATTTTAGTTAAAGATTACAATTTTTCTTTACATGAGAGGAAAGTGAGAGTTTGTAAAATGAGCTCTATAAAGTTATTTAATACAGTTAAATAGTTTCAGGGAATAAAAGGAAGAATAAGGAGTGCAGACAAGGGAGCAATGTAAAATATTACTGTCTCCTTTGTATCTTAAAAAGAAAGGGAATTTGCAAAACCAATTAGTTCTGGACTGCTACAATCCACTAACATTCTTGTATTCCCCTCTTTTTTGACTTGTGTGTTGGTTGGTTCTGGGATGGATTGTTCCATTGAGGCATTTCAGGAGCTTTCAAAAGAAGAAAGATGCACATCCAACAGAAGTTAGTAAAAATATACTCTAGCAGTTCTATGATTGTAATCATACTGGCACCACAAAACAATCCAAGCTGGCCACCTACTTCGGCTGTAATAGAAGAAAATAAACATGTCATCCAAAGCATCTGGTTTAGTCTAGCAAGCAAACAAAACCCTGCCATGCTCAAGTGCTAAATACATTCAATATACATAACCCATCACTTTAAGAAAACAGAATTAATATTCTTAAGAATGTTTACTGAAGAAGAGTAATGTGTTTTTGAAAATTCTAAACAAAGCAAGTACAACACAAGACATCCTACTGTGAAACAGATACTTAAAATGTTTACTACTTCTATGCCTTTTTAGCTGCTCCTTTGCTTCTCATCCCCATGTTCTCCCTCTCGTCTCCAAATCCTCAAAACATCACTATTCTTACAGTCCTGCCTGTGATATAGCCATAAACTGGTGCCAAACTTAATTCTTACTCTCAGCTGCTGTCCGTACCACAGGTTCTTTAATGGAATGACAGGAGACAGTATCAAAAATGACCATGAGACAGACATGATTATTACTATCCTAATATAAAAAGTATGGCTTCTTGTTCCGAAGCCCACATAGTTTTTGGTTTAGGAGGAGACGCAATTAGAAAAACAGGGTGTTTTTTAAAATTATTACTTTTAGATTAATTATTAATCAATAATAAATAAATATTAAACATTCACTTACAAAGCAGCTCAGAGATAGTCAAGGCCTTCTGCTGCTGTGTTATTTTGTAGCTCAGATCATGATATTTAATCTCAATACGCACAAGGTTTTGCCTAATGACAAATAAATAGAGTTTACTTGAGACAGTCGGGAGTGCAGTTAATTTTCACCAACATCTATCAGCATGGTCTGAGTTCAGGGAGAGCGATGGTGTGTTTTAGTGAAAAATTAGATAAGTGTTATCAGAATTGGTTACATGAGAGAAGGAAAAATCCAAAGTCCTAATAACAGCTGCAATTTATCAGGAGTAGATCTTCATGCTGTGTTGAAAAAGTAGCTCTAGATCTGTACTGTGGGATAGACTCACACTTTTTGAGGGTCACTGAGAGGAACTTGAATGGAAATGTCAAGCAAAGTGTCGTCTACCATTCTGGATTACATGCTATTTAATTGTGCTTATTTAAATGGGCATGTTTGTGCAGAGCAGTGCTTATCCTAAACTTGGATATTCTGTTCTACCCTCTGGTAGTAGCCTCACTTCCCTAATTATATTCTTGCCTGCTGCAAAAGTGGAACAGTAGGTAAATCTCAGTTGGAGCAAGACCGGTGTAATGATTGAGTAAAGAGCTCCTCTTTATTATATCTTGTCTACAGAAAGACCCTGCCTAAGTCCTAAACTGAATATAAAAATACTGGTTTTGGAAGAAAACAGATACAAACCTGATTGTACAGCTAATGGTAATGGCTCGATGTCCAAGTAGAGTATTTGGGCCAGTGCTGTTTAATATCTTTTTTGGTGACACGGACTGTGGCACTGAGTGCACCTTCAGCAGGTTTGTCACTGACACCAGGTTGTGTGGTGTGACTTACATGCTGGAGGGAAGGGATGCCATTCACAAGGACCTGGACAGGCTCAAGAGGTGAGCCCGTGCAAACCTCGTGTAGTTCAACGAGGCCAGGTGCAAAGTACTGAACCTAGGTCAGGGCAAGCACAAGCACAAGTACAGGTTGGATGGAGAATAGAATGAGAGCAGCCCTAAGTGGAGGGACTTGGGCTGTTCAAAGATGAGAAGCTCAACACGAACCAGCAATGTGCACCTGCAGCCCTCAGAGTCAGCCTGGAGTGCATCGAAGGGAGAGTGACCAGAAGGTCGAGGGAGGTGATTCTGCCCCTCTACTCCACTCTTGTGAGACTCCACCCGGAGTGTTTTGTCCAGCTCTGGGGCCCCCATCATAAGAAGGATGTGGAGCAAGTCCAGAAGTGGCCATGAACATGGTCAGAGGGCTGGAGCACCTCACCTATGAGGGCAGACTGAGAGACTTGTGGCTGTTCAGCCTGGAGAAGAGAAGCCTCTGGAGAGAAATTATAGCAGCCTTCCATTACCTAAAGGGGGCCTACAAGAAAGATGGAGGGACTTTTTACAAGGATATGTAGGGAGAGGACAAGGAGGAATGGCTTTAAACTGAAAGAGGGTAGGTTTAGATTAGATACTGGGAAGAAAGTCTTTACTGTGAGGGTGGTGAGGCATTGGAACAGGCTGTCCAGAGAAGCTGGGGATGCCCCATCCCTGGCAGTGTTCAAGGCCAGGTTGGATGGGGCTTTGAGCAACCCAATCTAGAGGATGCTATCCCTGCCCACAAGGATTGGAACTAGATGATCTTTAAGGTCGCTTCCACCCAACCCATACTATGATTCTTCAGAAGTGTTCAGAGTTAAAGATTTTTGGTTTGACAGTGACAATGATCTCATTTACAATTTTCATGAAAATAAAGTGCTTTCTGTACAAAATCATCACTTCTATCTCTTTGGGTGATAATTCTAAAACTCTGTTAGCTGTAATTACTCTCCTAGCTTCTCTTAATAAGGCTCCTGCCCTTGTTATGGACTTGCTAGCAGAACTAACCAATAAATATTTGACTTTTTTCCTCCTTAAATCTTCAGAAATAAATATATCTCTATGTTTTATAGTTTGGAATATGTACTCATTAATGTGTTGGCAGGATTCCTACTGGATAAGGCCCAGTAACAGGGGAATGTCCTGTATGTTCCCTTGCTTAATTGAATAATTACTGAGTTGTGCATGGTGTTTACAGACAATAAAATAATCAACAAAGATAAAATGTCTTCAAGGGATTAATATAGTTTGCATATAACAACAGGTTTAATTTTCATAATGTTCATTGGGAAAAGACTTTTTAATAGGGCCTGTAGATATAGGACAAGAGGTAATCTCCCCTCCTAAGAGAGGGGAGATTCAGACTAGGTATACGGAAGGCATTTTTTACGGCAAGGGTGGTGAAACACTGGAACAGGTTGCCCCGAGAGGTGGTGAATGACCCATGCTTGGAAACATTCAAGTTCAGGTTGGACTGGGCCCTGAGCAACCTGATGTAGTTGAAAATGTCCCTGCTCATTGCAGGGGAGTTAGACTAGTTGACCATTAAAGGTCCCATCCAACCCAACCTTTCTGATTTGTGTAGTTCCTGTTCATGTATAAACATATGCAAGCATTTGCAGACTGATGGCTTCAAAAGTGAGAAAACTGAAGTCAATGAGACAAAGAAACTCATCGATACTTCAAGAACCAAATTTTCTACAGTTGTTTGTAAACATACTTTGATGTTGTACATACTATGAGTTCATGTAGCACCTGCCTTAATACCTATTTTTACTGCTGACATCTCTGGCTATGAGAAAGAGGCAATTCAGTGTATGAAACTGTATTAGTTTCTTTGACAACTAGATAATTTCTTTCTAGCAAGAAAACCTGGAAACAATTCAATTTTTTGATGTATAATGCTTGTGTTTGTGAGGAAGTCTGGCACCAATTCATTATATCAAAACAGTAAGACACGTATGGTCTATTAAAGCGTAAGGACACATGGCGTCTCTGAATTTAAAAGTATGCAGATTAGGTCAGTGCAGTCTGCATACCGAGCAACACAGCTCTATGCATAATATAAGTCCTGTCACCTTTTCCTGGACAGAAGATGTAGTCAGTACTGTTGAGATGTTTTCACACTAGAAGGTATCTTCTGTTGGGTGGAGAACTACCTTCTTTTGCTGTGTAGTGCTTTCAATCACATACAACCATCCCCTTTCACTCTTCTGCTACCTCGTTGGAATTAATATTGTACCAAAGATTTTCTAAATATCTTTTATAATATAAATGGTGTTAGGGAATTCTACTAACAGTAGAAAATATTATTAAATTTGTGGCATTGCCAATAAAATAAAACCTAGGTCTTCAGTGCTTATGAAGCTTCTTTTGGGAATAGGCTGAAAGGAAAAAAAATTATATAGCATCTATTTGTATTATTCATTGCCCTTATTTGTGGAAGTGTGAAGATTTTTTCTCTATTGAATGGATGGCTCACATGGATCGTGAATAGGTTTGATACCCCTGCTTTTTCTTTATTCTTAATTGAAACAGTGACCAAAAAACTTTGTTATAAGAGATCAATGACAGAGAAGGTAATTGAGAATATTACTTTTTAATTGCATTAAATTGAATGCAATTTAATGCAATTAAATATTTGTTATCCACAGTCTTAGATGCATCTAAGTGTATTATATACATATATGTATCTGTATGTCTAATACATACATACATCTATATATATATGAATTTTTATAAATCTTGACCAGTTTTGTCCAAGAGATTATGTTGTCTCACAGACAATGTTATTAATACCCCATATAAGAATATCTTTTTAAGGTCATATTTTCATCGTACACTCTGCTCGCACCGTTAAAAGGAATTGATAATTTCTTTGTTAGACAAGGTGTTAAGTAAGATTACCTGATGTATTCTGGGCTTTTCTTCAGTTTTGTAGAAAAATATTTTACGGCTTTTTCTCCTCCAAAGTTTGAATAGGTAACAGTGGTAGGATAATCTGTTTCTTCACATGGGGCAGGGCAAGTGGAATTGTGTGTTCCTACTGTACATAATCCTTTTATCTCTATATCATCTGAAATTTCAGAAGAAATCATTTATATAATATTTCTAAAAAAGCACACAGTTTAAAAACTTTTTAAAAAATACTTTCTAAATTACTTTTAACTATCTTTGATAAATGTGTGGGTTAATTATCCCAAAAAAAGTGGATACTTATCAGTTTTGGGGGAGCAAAGAATTATTTGCAACTGTCATTTGGGCAACTGGTTCACAATAATAAGGGTTGAGATATTTTTCTCACTTTTTCCAAAGAAATCCAGCACCTCTAAGTCTTTCTGCCTTCATCGGGGCTTTATGTGCTTATTATTCCTTACCCACTGTTAAACAAAAGGACAAAAGACTTGCCATGTTCTGTGCTGGCTTTCTAATTAAATACTTAGGTATATATCCTTGGTCTTGATGCCTTGGTGCCTGCCCAGCTCATTTTAGAGCAATTCCAATTGTAGTTTGGTATCATCTGATAACTGTATAAAAACCTTGGTATGCTGAGTTCACTCTGCCTTAACCCCGCCTGCCATTTGGTAATTGGGCTCAAGACAGCTAAGAAGGCTTAGGGAAATCTTTGTCTCTTTGAATACTGAACAGAAGTCATAAAATTCTTCAGGTCTGGCTGCTCATGAAAGTGGGGAGCCATTCCTCTAACAAGGCTCTAACAGAAAGTAATCATTACAGAAATCTGGGAAAGCTAGAGAAAAACAGTGTACATGAAAAACTGTAAAGCATAAATGTTTCCTAAATCATAAGCCATCACTCTGAGATGAGTACTGTAATCTCCTGCTTATGATGCTCTGTTTGTCCTGTTTGTGTGGTGGCACAGGTTGTGTCTGTTCACTCTGCTTGTGGGCTTCTCACTTTTGCAAAGCACAGAGGAGGAGATATCTCAGCCTATTAGCTGATGATTTGAAATATTCTCCAGGGATGCTGGGGTTCTGGATTTAATTCTGGATTGCCAGAGTTCCTAAAATAAATGCTCTTAGTAGGTCCCGCAGATACTGGATAAGTGTGCTGTTACTTGAAATTTTGTTATCAGATGTCTTACCTCTCCTACACTGTCAGAGGAGAATCAGCCCCTAACATGGGATCCTAGGGACCATATACCTCCAAACCTTCTGGGGTCCAGCTCTGAATTTTGTCCATCCTTCATATGACTTTGGGGTCATTTTTGCTTATTGCTCTCTGGTTTCTTTGAAATTCAGTCTCTGAATATCTATTATGTAAAATAATATACATCTTCCCTCATGACAGGCTTTCAAAGATCGTGGTTATATAAGAATGTGAACTTAGTGGAATCCATTTCAAAATAGCCACAGGAAAAAAACGTAATTGTTCACAGTAGTAGATCTGCCTTGAATGTTGTACACACCTAGTCAAAACAGTCCCCCCCACCAACTTCTGAGTCTACTAATCACTCAGAGAGAGTCACATTACACAATAGAAATCAAGCAATTAAAAAGAAAGGTTTCTGAAGTTCATGAAAAGTTACTTCTCAGATTACCATTTTAAGTATTTTCCAGAAAGTCTGTTGTGACTTACAAATTCCATATCCACTCTGTGCAGATTGTTTATTTATGGAAAAGAATTGCATTTGGAGTGGTTTTAACAAGCCTGTTATTACTGTGCTGTTCACTCTTCTTTGCACAGAGAATACAACATTGCATCTAGAAGGGTGATACCATGAAGATGTGAAAATGCTAGCCAGAGGCTTGGTAACTGGAAACAGATTAGTTGAATGTTCTTCCACTTTAAACCATTTCTGATTGCTAAAATGAATTCTTCTATCAGTTTTTTTATATATACAAACACACACACATATATATATACACACACTTATTTTTTGGAGTATTTTTTTGTGTGGTTTGTTTCTTTGGTTTTTAATGGGCATATATTTCATGCTCTGTCTGGTCTCTGTTTTCAGAATATTAAATGAACTGGGATGTACACCATTTCAGATTACTTTCCGTATTTTGGTTTAATTGATAGATATTGTCTGCTATTTGGAACTGGCTTAGAAAACATGAATATGAAGTTATTACTTACAGACTGCTGGATAAACACATTTGTAAAACTTCAGCAAGTCACATTCTGTTCCATTTCCTAAAAATAAATAAAAAGGATTAGGAGCCTCAATTAACCATCTAACCCTTAGCTCTGTTTGTACTAAACTGAAATGTAATGTCATCAAAGCCTGCTCTCCACGTTAATGATTACACAACTGAGAAATCAATTCAGTTGGGCACAGTGCAGTTGCCAACACCAGAAGGAGAACAGAGTGAAGAGACACAACAGACCAAGCCAGTAGCTGCTGTTGGAACAAACATCTTCCTTGTGTGTACCAGCCAGAGCTGCCTTTAAGCTTGTGGCTCACTCTTTGTGTTAGCTTGCTAAAGACAGGGATTTCTGCTTTTCCTAGTGGAAATGAAAAGAAAAAACCAAAGTGAGGTAGATTTGATATATGATTACATCCCATGTGTTTCTGCAGAAATTTTGAACTTCATGCAAGAGTTGTGTGGAGACCTAAGGGGTAAGATAGTATCCTGAGCTAGAGCAAAATTTTCAGATTTCAGATGGCCTCAGTTTCACCCCATTTTAAATTTTTTTTTTCCCTCACATGGAAATGTTATGTAGCAGTTTAGCACACAGTTCCAGAAGGCATTGCTCTCCTTCATCTAACTGTCCTTGTATAAAGCTGTCACCCCAGGCATGGGAGACCCAGACTTAATTGCCTTGGCAACCCCCTTTCCCTGACAGTTTGCAGAAGACTGCCAACCTCCTTTCCCAGGGGTTCTCAAACAAACAGGGTAGAGATTACACATTAATGGGCCTGCTTTAGTAAGAGTGTTCTACCTTGCTTCAACATATTTAAAAAATACAATGACTCAGAAAGTGCAGGCTTTCTTGTGGTTTCTCTTGTGATCTAGTAGCTTTCTTGCCCACTAGTTATGAAAAAAAGAGGTGCAAGAGAAGAGATTTGAGTTCCAGCTCTTGCTTTAGGTGACAATACTATTGTTACATTTAATGCTGGAAAGGTGTGAGGGCTTGGTGTCACTGCTTTACATTTATAGAGTGATTAAGAAGCCTGGATACTTGAGGGGAGTATTATGGCATGCACGTGGTGCTCCACGTTTGAGGCTGATTAGTAGGCTCCATACAGCTTTTTGGCTTTTGTAGAGCCTTTGCTGCTGCCAGGATCTTTCCATGACTCATGTGGGGGACCTCAGATTCTGTCTTCAAGCAAGCTCTTCTGCTGAACACCTGCCTGCAAAGTAAGTTGTCTGGGGTACATGTAAAAATATATGCCTTCTTATAGATTTAGTTCCAGCTCCTTAGGAATTTAGGTTGAAGACTGCAGACCTGTCTCACACTCCTGAGGCATAATTTTTCTTTCCATTTTTTTGGACTGTATCCTAAGAATAGACAATGACCCAGATGCTAGGTGTAGGCTTGACCAAATACCTTGCTTGTTTTCTTGGAATTTTAATTAATCTCAGCTGGAGGTATCCCTCAAACATGTGCTCTATCTCCTTTGCTATTCAATAACATGTGAGGTCTTCCAGGAAGATGATGAGTGTGTGGTATGATGATACTCCTGAGAAATACCTGGAAGAATGAATGGCAAACAGCCACACCAGTCCTGTATGTACCGGGCTTTGCATTCCAGCAAACATCCATTAGTACTATAAATCTTGTGGTACTGAAGCTTTATATCAGGCTTGCACTCTCCCCATGGATATTCTTGGATAATTGACTGTAGGGTAATAATAACAAAAGATATTATTTTTTTTTTTGTCTCTGCTTTAAATGTAGGTATTGCTTTTTCACATTTTAAAGTGCTGAAGGGAGCCTGTTGAAGACATAAGCTGTAACATTGTGATTTAATTAGAGGCAATTACAGTTCGTGCTCTTGGGATTAGAAATTCATCTCCTGTCTCTCGCAGCAAAAGTAGGGCCTGATCAGACAGCCTAGTGCAAAATGATACTCCACTCTGCTTGGATTCCACAAGGAATCTAAGACCCCCTTAATGGTAGCAGAATGTGTCAATAGGGAGATGCTGTGATGTCTTTTTATCGTTATCTGTCAATGAGACTGTAAAGTTATAGGAAAGGAAGGCTGACTTTGATAGAGACAAATTAGGCAAACCAGTGATATCCTCACACAAACAGCAGTAATTTTGCTTGTGTCTGGAGGAAATGTTATTTTTTTGGAGTCACTAAGACATAATAAATATTTTACATTTCAAAATGTGTAATTCATTGTCAGTGCTTCAGAAGACAATTAGAGACAGTAAAAAACACTTCCAGTTCATGGACAAAGTCCTTACCTTCAGCTGGCGGATCGCAACCTGTGCGTGCGTCCCCACTGGTGTCAATAAACCTAAACCATCAAAGCGTGGGAGCTCTTGGGGTGAATGGATAACAAAAGTTATTCCAGCATCAGTATAACCAAGATTAGGTTCATCGGTGAATTTGTCCTGGTACAAAAAGAATTTTTTTAAGTAGTTTTGGCTTTGCTTACCATCTGAAGCTTTAGCTATATTTAATGTGGTACTATGCTATTTAGTCTTGTATCTCTAGTAACGTTTCTGGCAATTTACAGGAAAGTATAGCAGCAAACTGATTTGAATTTCCTTTGTTCGTTACCTCTGTGGGTTTCCTTCCAGTTGCTATAAACTTTCAACCTTTTTATTTGTTTTGGCATCCCCCAATTTTAAAAGCAAGAAGTCATAGATGAGCATTTACTCATAACTTGGATATTTGTTCCTTTTACTTGCAACTACCCATCACATTTCAGCAAAATTTCCGTTATTCTCTTCAGAACCTTTCACTCCTGACTCATAATTCCCAGAGAACAAAAGCAAATGTCTAAGTCTTTTATTGATCTGTTAGTTTTCTTCCCTGTTTTCTGCTTTTTGTTGGTCAAAGACAATTACAACGTGAGAAACGTATTACAGTTCAAAGGCCAGATCTTGGCTGGCATTGAGCTGCTGCAGCTGCTGTAACTAAAATGTGGTGCTACTTAGAAACTGTCACCAGGTGACCTTCACTACTGGGCCTTTTATTAAAATGAATTGCTTGTATAAAATTGAAGCACTCTTCTGATGGCATGTTTCAGTTGTGGGCGAACAGTGCCTATATATGCTCACTCACAACCTTCCCCCCCTTAGCTGGGGACACAGTCAATAATCTGTCTTTTTAAATCTCTATTTCAGTCTTTCCTTTAAAATACCCTCTCACTTGGAAATAGTCTTGATTTAGAATTTTATGCATGAAATTCTGGAGGTCTGTGTAAACCCAATCAAACAAAAATCCCAAACCAAACAAAAAACCCACTAATATAAAGTTACTACATGATTCATTGTTTATAATCCTGAGGATAGCTGTACCTGCTGGACATCAAAAAGCAAATGTAAGCCTCTTCCAGACAAACTCACTCTTCTTGCTGAAAGATCATTGTGATTAAAAGTAAAGCAGTTTCCATATTCAGTGAAAACATGTTCAAAATCCTTCAACAAAGGAAAACAGGGAAGAGTGAAATGAAGGAAAGAACACTTGCAGTTTCCTTAGTTAACTACAGTGCAAGAGGACTACTGGGGTTGTTGGGTTATTTTGATTACTTTATTTTTTCCCCCCAAAGTGCTCAATATTACAATCAGAAAAGTGGTAATTGATGGAAATAGTCAAAAGTATTTCAGCCCTTTCTATAGAAAATTTAGTTTAAAGGAGAAATTTCACATTTTTTGTTAATGCTTATGAGCTACTCAGAATAATTTAATGAGGCCCTGTGTTATTTCTATACCTGTTACATTATATAGAAATTATATATTCAAAAATAACTTCTTAATTTTTTCCATTAGCTGCTTAGTGAAGACTGTTTCAAAACTAAATGTCATGTTATGTATGAAAGTACAATATTTGCATTTTTCCCGAAACCACCTCGTAATTTAATATGACTGCATCTCATTGCTTTAGTTTTAATTAGCACTAGTGTCTTCCAGTAAGAGAAGTCTCTAATGCCTAATTTTAGAAACTAAAGCATATCTAAAGGTTAGATTAAACTGAAAGAATATAGACCTTTTTGGTTCACATTTTCTGTTTAAGTTGGGAATTCCTTTATGTTGAAGAATCAACATAAAAATGGGATGATCATATTTTTTGGCTGTTGTCCCAAATTCCCAAAAAACGGGCTAGTTTCATTTCAATATTTAAAATTCTTGTGGACTCTGCAAATAGTTACACTGGCTGTCTATATTCTTGACCTCAAGAACAAAACTATGGAATCATGTAGTGCAAAAAACTTGGTTCAAACTGTCCTTCATTATAGGCCACTGATGGGAAAGGTTATTAGATACAATCTGGAGGTATGACAGCTTTCAAAGGCTGCTGTCTGTGCAGAAGTGGCATTAGGCAGAGAACAATTTAAACTGAAATCCCATCTTACAGCTCAGAGAGTCCAGCAGGCTGCCTCTGCAGTCAGTGGGAGAATCCAGGCCCTCGGGGTAATTTAGAGCAGGACTTTCGTTCTCTATTGTCTGACTATAAAGGAACAAAGAGGGAGTAGCTGGCAAAGCTAGATGTCTTAAGTTGAGTGTAAGAATATATCCCCTTCCTCTCCGTGCTACTGTTTTAATAAAGTAAACATATTTACCTGTGGGTAACATGGCTTTCCAAAAAAATCACATTCTAGCAATGTGCTGCTGTTCAGATAAAACCCATTTTCCTTTGTAAACTCTTTGATGCTGAAGTTCTGGTTTCCAAGAAGGAAATCATTTAACTCCTGTGAATATTTATCTTCCATAGTGAATTTTTGGAGAATTGCAGATACAATGTTCCAAATTAAGAAAATCACTTTCAGGTTGCTCACTGCATGAACTTGAAACCTGTCAGTGAGAAAGAGAAAGAATTGTTTGGAATTCTGCAGTTAAAGACTGATCTCAAAGCTGCTCTTGACAGCAAAACTGTGACACAATTTTTTGTCTGCTTGCAAACTTTAAGTGAGTCTTGTCCACCAGGTTGCAGTTTGATCTCTACAACATGAATGAACAAATAGTCTCTGTCTCTAGGAATGTATCTTCCATATCTGGAAACAGAAAATGGACACTTTCCCGTGGCTATTCTGGTCAGTCATATAGGAAACATTACTGTTGTGTGTGGTTTTTTGTTAAAAATTAAAACCCAAATTCCCTGAGTAGATTAACCATTCACATAAGCCAACAACCAGATTTGTAGAACTCATGACAAGCTGAACAATTACACTTACATGTGGGAAACTAGCTGGGAGGAGCTGTCCCTTTCAAAACAAGCTGTCTTCCTTAATTTGGAAAATTAAACTCTAAGTGCATCTGCCGTAATCCCATGTACCTGCTTTACTAAGGCACTACACCCCAGTGTAGAGACAGTCTGCCTTCCCATGAGCTGGTGGCACGGTGGTTTAAATAAAGGGTGAGCCTTACTCTTTGAATCCACTTGAAAAGTCTCAAAAACATGAGACTTTGGTGGTGCTTTCCTTATGTACAGCATTGAAGTTCTTTATTGAAGTAAAGTAAGGATTTACAGAAGTTATGAGATTGAAAAGAGAATAAGCACCAATGAAACTATAACGCCAGGTACTTTAGAATTGGCATTTTATCTTGTTTTTAGAAAACTATTAATGTAATGTATTTGTGTAATAGATCTTAATGCCCCAGTTTAAGGAAGATTAGTAGGAACAGCTCTTCACAACTGAATTTAAGTAAGAAAATAAAGACAAAGGGAGTCCTGTGCCTCTTTGTCCTGCTAACAAAAAACCCCGGTTACTAAAAACAGGAGGGGAGGATAAGCACAGCGTGACTGGCAGATGGATATGGCAGCAAATTTTGACTAAGATGGAAAAATACCATGCTCAGTAGCTGACTCCTTACGATGTGCTGCTGCTATAGTTACAACAAGCAAGGCACATTTGTAACAGCCAGCCCACTGTAACCAGAGGGACTTCTGCTGCAGTGCACATTGTGTGGTGTAACCCAGGGTGGCTTTATGCAGGTAATGGGAAGGTGGCATAGGAAGGCAGAATGACTTGGACTTCTGGCTGATTCTGCCAGCAAAAGGTAGAAAATGAGAAAAATTACTATTTTTTGAGGGAAAAAAAATGTGGATAAACTTTCTGTTTAAAATTACATATTTGCTCTAAAAATCAGGCCATAGTTTTATTACATTGTTTTTGAAGTGGCTGCACTGAATGTTGGCCACTGTCTTCAAATGGAGAAATCTGGTGTGAAGTTTTTGCTTAGACACATGACTTCCAAACAACCCAGATGCTTTCCTCCTGCAAAAACCACAGACATCAGCTGGAGCTGTAAAGGCTGAGCACTTCTGAAAAAAGAGTATCTTCTCTAGCTAAGATTTTTACCTTTGCATGAGGTTTCTATTTAAAATAATTTGCTAATCTTGTCTTTTATTTTTAACTTGGATGTGGCTGATGGCTGTCCCTTAGTTACACTGTAAAAGCATCACTCGTACATAGAACACTACCACCAGAGGAGTTTTTGTATTCCAATTTCTATTGTGAAACTTAAAAATCCTGTCATCTGAAGGAAGGGGAAGATTATAAAAGCAACCTCCCTTTCTTGATTCTCGTATTTTCATTTTCATTTAAGTATCGTGGTGGTGTGGAAGACATGCCCCTCATAGCCATATTTTCCTTGGTTTGTGTGATTTGTCCAAACAAGTTGTGGAACCCGACTGCTGTCAGATAAAGATGTGTTGTGTCTCAAGAGCAAACAGCAGACATCATTTTTACCTGTTCAAGTTGCAAAAGGTCACAGCGGGGAATTTGATGTTTTCCGCATACTGAACCACCACTGAAGTTGTGGTTGGCCAGCTGAAGTAGTAGATGAAGCGACTGCAGATCTGCCAAATGACAATGGCAAGGCAGCCTGCCACTATCAGCAGCCACAGCACTCTGCGAGCCTTGCTCCGCGTGTGGACAATGTTATGCACGCCATGGAACGACGTGGATGAGGCAAACTCCTCACGATACCTCCTTCTGTCTTCCAAATGTGGCAGCAGTTTCTTTATTAAGCACAACCGCATCTTTTCCAATATTCCTGAACATGGAACAAAGGGAAAACATTTTTTAAAAATTAGCGTTTAACCGTCACTTAAGAAATGAATCCACATAATTCTGATATTGAAAAGCAGATGTAAAATTTCCCTTTAATTGTAAATTCTCTCTTTAAGTAGACAGCTTGCTTCTGAGGATGGAAGAGCTGTGTGCTAAGAGATGAGCTCGGTGCTGCCCTGAGTACAAACTATATCTTGCAGTATTTCAAGCCCACAAATGTTTAAGCACTTTAAGAGTAGTTCCACTTCTGGGGGAAAGATTGGATTTTGACATACCTCAGGGATCTAAAACCACTGGTTGCTGTGAACTTACTGTGAAAAATTAAACATCTCATTTTTACAGTAACAACCCGATAAAGGACTGGTCCTTCACACATGCTCTGAAAAATAAGGTTAAAAATTAATGATATGAATGATATAAAAGGGAATTTCACTCTTTCACTATTTAAAATTTCAAGATAAGACTTGGAAGGTTACAGGTTCAGAAGAATATCTAATCTCATTTTCTTAGGTTCATACTTGTCTTATTACGTAAGTTTGAAATGGGATTGGTTTAGTTTTCACTTGCCTCGTTTTCTATAAACTGATATTAAAATAAACCAAACCAAACAATTTTTAAATCTAAGTTTAAGGGCTATAACAGTAAGGAATATAATCAGTACCTGGAGCATTCTTATTTTTGATGCTGAATAATCTTTTGGACATGGATTTAAACATCATTTTCTCTCCCAAAATACCCAAATGAGGGAAATTTCATGAGACCTTTTTTGTACCTTGTCATAATTGGGTCACTCTCTTTGCAAAGTGTTTCTTTTATGGATTGCTATCCACTAATTTATTTTGACTTTAAGTAAGTCCATAAGAACAGTAAATCAAAGAAAGTATGGGAGACAATTATTAGTATCTGAAAATATATTATTTAGATCAGTGTTTAACAGCAATTAAATGCTTCCCTTCTTTTTTTAACCAAAAATTAGGTTCGATAGTTTGCATGTGTGGTAGGAAGAGAATATAGCCTTTTTAAGTCTGATTTACTCGAGGCTATTACAGTCGGGCAAAGGAACAAAGGGATGCAAGAGTCATCTGCCAAAGCCACATCAGCCACATCATGACCACATCAGTACTCTGGGGTGTTTCTTTGGTCCACAGTCTCTGGACCATGATAATGAAATCCCAGATGGTGCTGGGTTTCAAAATGTTTCTGAAGGGAAAGAATTTACTTTATGTTGTTCTTTTAAGGTCTATGTAAGAATTTTGATCAATATTACATAATTTACTATGACTCAGTTTTATCATCAGTTTTCTGCTGCAAAACTGTTCAAAAGTTTCTCTCCTAGCTCTAATGACTATTGGAGCCCACTTTAAATCTGTTCAGCCATGTGTGGTTTTGTACATCGTGCTGGAAAGGAGTGGATTTCTCTCTCACCAGCACATGGGCAGTGGGGCGAATTCTTTACGTGTTCCCCGAAAAAGAGCAGAGAGAAGTACATTTCTAACATGTCTACATCTGCTGCCTGTAGACTCCCACAAGAGACCACAGGCAGGTCAGATCCTTTTTTTCCAAGCATAGTGCTGTGTGTGTTTATTTCTCCTATATGCACTGTGGTGGGTAGAAAAATGATAGCATGTCCCTATGTAAAAGTCCAGTGCCATCAAGAAACACTAGTTACCTTAATCAGCAGAAGTGTAACTTTGAATCTATGCAAACATGTAACTAAACCTTATTTCAGCTCTTGTGCGTAGCTAGTACAGTAAATAGTAGGAAGTAGAAATGATGTTTCACCTGATTGCAGAAGTTTTCCTTTTAATGCTTAAGATTATCTAACAATAGCATGCTGCTGCTTTCATTACTCTGGTTTCTCACCAGAGGAATTAGCACCATGTTGTGAGTGTCTTAAAGAATCCTTACTCTACTTCCAGATTTCTTTAGAAAATGCTATTATTTAAAAAAAAAAAAAAAAAAAAAAAGAAAAAAGATAAACAACTGTTAGCTACTCCAAGTAGGGGTCAAATGGTAAACTTCTGGTGAAATCTCTCACATGGGGTAGATTGGAAAATGGTATCAAATATGTAAGTTAGGAATAGCCATTGATCTGTGATTTGCTCTGTTTATGAGGAATAGATACATTCCAGTGATATATAATTAATAATAGAATGGTTATTCCAGATCTCAGTTAGTGAATAGTAAAATAATATAATAATACCACAATAATGGATGGGTGTGAGATTATAAATGATTAACCCTTCCTTCCCTTTAAGGGTGGGTCATCACATCCTGTACTGTGCAGCACTCAGGCTGTGTGTACCTGGCCTAAGATTGTGTAACCAACACAGGTGAACTAGCTGTAAGTGAGTTAGAGCATCCAAGTTGCTGCTAGATAGTAAGGCCTTGTAAGAACTTAGACACGTTAGACAATAAGATCTTGAGAGCACAGTGTTCTTTTAGTAGCAATACAAAGTGCATTTAATGTAGGTACTTGTAAAAAAAGTACAAATGTATCAAGAAACCCAATTTTTATAGCAGATCCAAAGAGTAGATAATGGATAAATGAAAAAGCAAGGAGGTAACTAAATTAGATGAATAGATGAATCCAGGTTCAGGAGCAAACCACATAATAGGAACCAAATATAGGACCTGCATGTAAGGACTAGTAAGGTACCTCATATGTTCAGAACGGGCTGCAGACGCTTTGCCTTGGGAAGCACTGGTTACTGGAAAAGCCCTGAAAGCCATAATGGTTAGACAGATAAACGTGATTTCCCAGTAAATGTTGTTAAAGAAGAAATTACTTTGCTGCATTTACAACCAGGGATACATGGGCATACTGTTATGGGCTTATAGAAATTCATATAGTCATAGGGACATTCAGAAATTATCCCCTCAGAATTTCACAGTATCTTTAATGTTAGTGCTATAAATTGGATGTAAGGGTTTTTTTTACTTCAGTCAGCAGGCAACTGGTAACCAGCTATAACTAATTGTACAGTAACTGATAGATAATAAGAATAGGCTCTTTGATCTAGTGGAGAAAAAGATGTAACAGGACTGACTGGGAAGAACTGGAAGCTAAGCTTTAGGAGAAATAAGGTACAAAATTTTTATTTTTGTATTCCCAATGTTTAATTGTGATTGGATTTTCATTAATATGTTAAAAAGAATGGCTTTTTAAAATATCACTTATCTTCAGCCAGAGCTCTTACCCGAAAGGAGTTATTTCAGGAAGGTTGCACGCCCTGTGTGCTAGGGTTAGTTAGTCTAGACAGATTTCTGATTTCCTCTTTGCCTTAATCTAAAACTCATTCAAGTGTGGTATTCAGAGAAGCAATTGCCTAGTGAAAACTGTATTAGCTTTATTCTAAATACACAGAGGGCCAACAACTAAAGGCTTTTTTAATTTCTTAAGTATGCATACTAATTTTTTTTCTACAAGATTTTTTGAGCTCTCCCTTCTTCTTTGTATCTTGAAAAGTACACTACAGCTACTTTTGGACAAGGTGACAAATAACAAAGCTCTTGGTAAAGTACTCTAATGTACCTAGTCACATACCTTTGGCATCCGATTGAAGGAATCTCCTGAGCTGGTCCATGAGGCCGTGCTTATTTCAGTAAGGATGGGATGGATAACAAGCTGCCTTACCACTGTGATCACTGCTAGGTAATGGCTTTTATAGAACCCTAAATGGGAGGTGATACTCAATGACAAATGGGACCAGGTAATTTACCTACCAGGGTTGCTAAGTTTTGCCTTTCATTAACAGGGTCTGCAATGTAAAAGAGAAGATTATTTTCATTACAGGATCAGATGTACACATTTATATACATTTCAATCACATATTATGCTAATAGTAGTACAAGTGCACTCGTGCCTTGCATCACCTTGCAAATAATATTTTCATATTTTTCCCTTTTGTTTTAGAAAGGCTGATTATCTTCACTAAAATACTGTGCTGTTCAGAACCAAATAGCTTCTCTGGAAGTAGATAAGGAGCCCCTTCCTGGTCTGGAGGGCAATAAATGTCTCTTGCTAGGTTCCCACCCAGAACAGGATGCAGTTCATCCACACTTTGAATAGCTGTCTTCATAACCAGCTCCAGATTTCATGTTCTTGTGAACTTCAGCAAACAGGAGCTGTTACTCCTAAGAACTAAGCCTCTGGGAAAGGATGAAAATACATGCAGGGTCAATCATTCCAGCAAGGCCTTATGCAAAAGGACAGAGACTGCTTTTGTGTTAATGTTCAATATTGCCTTGTTTGAAATTTATTTCAAAAAAAGAACTGAACGTCTAATAAAATTGAATAGAAATACTAGAAAATTCAAACCTGGGATTACTTAATGCTTTAGGAAAAAATAAGAAAAAAAACCCCCTCACATTCTCTTTCTGATCTGTTTATTTCTTTCTCTCTGTTAGTAATCGTCCAGTTGGTCACCTACAGTGTTGTTGGGTTATCAGGTGTATTAGCTTGGCTCCTTGGTGCCTCAATGGCTGGTTCTTTGCTATTTTCTGGCTGTGTTGTTAACACTACAAGCAACAAGGTAAAGCACTGAACTCTATTTAATTATTCCTGGCTGACAAGATTCTGTACTCTGCTTCTTGGAATTCCCAGCTCTATTTGTCACTGTCCCTCACCAGTGGGACTCTGCCAGGGCAAGCTTTGCACAGCGCTTGTGTTGACTCAAGCAGTTTTTCAAGATCTGTTTGTAACTCGACCCCAAGTGATGCTCTGCCAAGCTGTTGCCGAGTGCTGCAGATCCATTGAGTCCTATTAATGCAAACCACTGTAATTCACAGAACCCAGACAACGTCTCCTTCCCAGCTGCTTGCGCTCATAAAACAAATTATGTCAGTCTTTTATACTGTTAAGTGCATAGAATTAAGAAGTACAAACTGTAAATTACTTGCTCGCTCTACAGCAAATGATTCAACTTTTTTTTTTTTAAATTGTGTCAGTGACTTACAAAGAGTTTTTATGCTTATGTAATACTTTAGATGAACAAGGCTTATGTTGCCCCATTGTGTTTTACATAAGAAATTGATTTTTAATTTTTTCTTTCTTTTATAGTTGTTTTATATTAGTTCTTAAGCAAACACTAAGGGGCTAAGACCAACCGTCTTATGTTTGTTCATCTTTCCCAAATGGCTTGGGCAAACAGTTTCCAGGTTGTAAATTGGTTGCAGGCAGCTTGCTCTGTCCACTCACTCCTAGCATATGTATCTGGTTGTTTAAACCACACATTCCCTAATACTTAATGCAGTAAAGATTAGGAAAACCAACTGTTGACAGAGATGGTCATCATTTTTGCATTCATATATACTGCAAATTTTGTATTCAAATTGTTATTTGAAGTCAGTCTTAAGCGCTGTTCAGTTCTTCTGTTATGGTGCTATATTAAAAAATAATGCTGCAGCCAGCGTAACTACATAGCTATTTCCTGAGACAAATAGATAACCTGTTTCTGATAAATTCTTAATAGAATTCTTAATAGAATTCTTAATTCTTTATAGCCTAGTTGCAGCAAAATGGCTTCTGAGAATTCTTATGGGTTGCTGAGATAAAATACATGCATACACAAGTATGTATTTGGTATATATTTAGCTTAATTGGACAATTTTTTAGTTTTTTGGAATATGTAAAAGTGTTTCTTTCCAATGCCTGTTACATTGCATGACACTTTATAAGTGCTTTCTTGACATTAATGCTTCTGATGTTTTGCTTAGCTCTCTTTTTTAATAGAAGCATCTCAAATATTATCTACTTTTAACACAGAAGTAATGCATTTGCTAATATAACAGACTACAAATACTTATACTCAATTCATACAAAAATATTAGTAAAAAAAAGGAAAAGAGGAAAAAACGATGGAGTGATCACCATCTGGATTGTTATAATGTATTGTCATTGCCATTTCATGGAATGCTGATAACTAATTGTATATGCAAGCATCTGTCTTGCTCCTTCCTTCAAGCATGTACTGCCAGTGGATTCAGCAGTGGGGCACGGCAGGGTAGGAGGGGATGCAGCAGAAGGTGCTCAAGGAGAGTTTGAGGACTCATTGAGTCTCTCACTACATCGAGGAGGAATCAGCTATGACTGGAGAAATTATGAGCTCTCGTTTTCTCATGCTTACAGACACTAGAATTTCCTTACTTTTTGTTTTCTTATGTCTGAGTTATCTTGCCGTAATTTAAACTGGTTACTCCTTTCCCCATCCTCTGGTATATTGGAAGTTGCTTATTGCTCTTCCTTTTGAACAGAAGGTATTTTTCACTTTTTCCCCACAATCTTTTCTTAGTTATACAGGGCAATTCTTTCCATCTTTCTTAAGGGGCTGTATTTTCTACATCAAACATTTGTTGTTCTTGCCATCCTCTTCTGAGCCCTTTCCACGTTGTCTTCATCTGCCTTGGAGTGGTGCCCAGGACATAATATAACAGATAAATTCTTTCTAATGCTGGATGGAAAGGAGGGATTCCATGCCATGTACAAAGTTTCTATTAAAAAATTCCAGTATAAGATTTGCTCTAAAAAATTCCTTATTTGCTAGTTTGGTTATCACAGCTGAAGTTCAAAAGTACTGCACTTTGCATCATGGAAGCTGCACGTTATTAATTTCAATGCATTAAGGTAATTTTGAATTCTAGCTCCCATTTGCCAGCATGCTATTAGACATTCCAGGCTGTTCTCATTTGTCAGTTTAAGAAGTGTACAACCTATTCCATCACCCCAGCCATTAATGATAATACTGATTAGGATGAGATGAGCAAATTTTTATCGGTGTTTGTCCTAAACAAGCCCTTTGCACTTTCCAGACAGCTGTACTGTGGAGTAAACAGCAGCACGAACTGAGCCACGTGGATGCATGGGAGTATCTTATGGTTCCAGGTTTGTGCTTCACTGGACCTGACAGGTAACCAGGATTGGAGTGTTCAGGAGGGGAAGAACAGCCTTCCTGTACTGAAGAATTGCACCCTGCAATGTGTGGCTGCAAGGCATTAATAGAGGGTAGGTTTGCATTGGACAATGCTGTGGCAGGTGTTCGAGATATTTTGTTTCTCCTAAGTTTATAATTCTGGCTGGCATTGATACATTTACATTGGTTAAAGGAGGGTGTTTGGACAACAGAAGTGAAAGAACATTTTCTCCATACTTGGGGAATAAGTCAGAAATTATCAGCAAGTGAAAGAAATACTGCTGCATTCTGCTGAGCCACAAATGAGAGACAGCAGGGGAAGGTTGTGCTGGGATGTGCAAAACATAAATGGAAGCTAAAAGTATGTTGGGAAGTGATGACACAGTTCTTTGTATTTAAGAATTTGAACAAATGCAATATTTAAAAAGAAAAAAAAAGTAATCTTCCCAGCACTATCTCGTCTCTTTGTTTGTAGTTTGCAAGACCTTGATCTCTGTTCCTCCCCCAGGTACAAATGTCTGATTGGATTATTAATATTGCATCAACTTTAAGCTTGTTTGTTTTAGCCTGGAGTCACCAAATTTTAGTTTTCTTAAAACCAGCTGTTAATTTCAAATGCTAGTTAGATAGCAAGTCCAGTTTCGAAAATCACAAAACACTCATTTCAGCAGAGGACACATTTTGGTGCCAAGTTTATCTTCTGCTCTTCACCTTCCTTTTATGCGTCTTTATTCACCTGTCTATCTCTTGTTACTAAACTGGGTGAGGAAGTGATTTTTGTTCAGTGCTGGCAGAGTAGCCAACACAGTGAGGTTCTGGCTTAGGACACTGGGGGCTTTGCCTCTGCGATTTGAGTTGCACCTTGTCAACCAAAACCATAGCAGCTGTACTGCATTTCACTATTATAGCTGTGTGGTTTTTGTCCAATTTATTTCATCACTATAATTTTATGAAATTAACAATGCAACATCTATAAGTAGAAAAGATATTTTCCTTTTGAGTATTTCATCTCACAAAGGTCACAGCAGAATCTGCACAAGTGCAGAACAGGGTGACTGGTACTACAAAGTTCTAGTGCACCTATTTCTTATTAGCCATCACTTAGTACCAAACAGAAATGAAAATTACTTGATTATTTGGCAGGAAGTTTGAAACTTGCAGGGGGAAATACTCTTTCACATGATACGTGCTTCAGTTATGAAGTCATTGCTGCAGACTGTGGGTTCACAGTGTCCACAAAAAGGTTATTAAATGCAAGCACACAAGCCACTTTGGAAGTCCTGGGTTATCAGCATTGGAAAGTTAGATGAATATGCTGGGGAAATTATTGCACTGTAATTATTGCTTTTTAGTTTGTTGAAGGGTTTTTTGTTTGCTTTGGGGTTTTTTTGTTGATGGTGTTTTGTTTCGCTTTTTAATGTTTGTTTCTTTTGTACTAATAGCTCTTCCCAAGACATCCTTTACTTTCTATTTGAAACTTTTCAGCATGGCATGACCTACTTGGATCTTTGCAGACATTGTCACATAGGTAGAAGCCATGTGTGCTGGGTAGCTCCTAGTCTGCAATTGTTGGACAAGAGTGTTGGGAAGCTTTAGCGTCATTTGTTTGTAGTCAGAAGTTCTCTGAGCTCTTTCTTCAAGTTAGCAAACACTAGACAAATTGATCTGTGATGATTTTGTAATCAAAATGAGAGTTTGAGCAGTAGAATGGGTGACACTGTCCAAACCACCTCTGTGTGCATTTTTTCTTCTCCGTAAGTGATTTCATGTAGGAAAACTTGAGATTTGGCTTGGGTGAACAGGTCACTTCCAATTCATGCTTTTGTTGGATTCATGACAGTACATAGGTCAGTCCTGATTACCTGTCCTCATCAGAGCTTAATGTTTCAGACAGAGAGCCCCACAGTGAGAACACACAGACTCTTGGCTCCGGCTGTATCCATAAATCATGCTGCAGGCCACCTCTGCCTCACATCAAACCTCCCCTTGGCCAGGCTAGAGAAAGGCTCCCTTTTTGCCCACATGAACCACTTCTCTCAGTCCAAGTCAGTTCAGTTTGTCTCTGCTCTGCAGCCCTATTGCAGCCAGCCCAGCCACCCTACATCCACCTGGGGAAGGGGAGGTAAACGGAAGGGGGGCAAGGGTGGATTAAGAAGGGTGCTTAACAATTCCCATGCTTGGTCACGAAGGCTGTGACAGTTCATTGGAAGGCCACAAAGAGCAGTTAGTTCTGGGAAGCTGTGGGTTTTTTTTTTCTGCTGTATGTAACTGTTTGTCTTGTGTTCAGCCCAGTCACAAAACAGAACATTCTCACTGTCTGCTGTACGTTAGAGTCCTCTATGATGAAAAGAAGGCTTTTTATCTGACTTTCAAGTGTTAAAAGTAAATAAATAACTAAATAAAAGCTCAAGGGCACATACACTCTTGGTTTTTGCAGCCTTGCTCAGTTATCCACAGCATGAACAGCAAGTTATGTGTGTGGTTAGATCTGCTTCTTTGTGGTTCTGAGTGTTCAACATGAAAAAGGGAAATGAAGGTACATTTTGAGAAAGAAGCAATACCATAATTTAAAATTAAGGTTATGTTTTGCTTTCAGATACATTCACATTGAAGAGCTTTTTTCATCAAGATTTGTTTATGATAATGCTAGTAGAGAGAGATGACAAAGTGGCTATAAAATCTCTGTTAGGATATGAAGGCCACTCAAATAAAAATCAGTTCCCTACAGTGAGCCTCAAATTTGAGCAGCATGGCAGTTGCACATTTATTTCTGCAGGTGTCTGCAGCCATGCCAGAGTTCAAGGCTCTGAGCTGATCCAAACCTGAGGGCTCTTGTAACCTGTTCTATCATCTACACTGCCAACAGACAGTTTCATAATCAGGTCATACAAGTCACTTAAAAAATTATTTTACTACCAAGCTCATTACACACTTTGAAGCCTTACTGAGATCAGATGAAGGCAGCCAGTAAGATGAATGAATGATCTGTATTTTCTATGCTTTTATTTCAGGGGTTTTCAAGTCTTCATCAAGACATCTTTTTCCACTGATCTTGAAGAGTTTGAGATGGGTTGTAGTTGCAAAGGTTAGAGACCTGAGCTCAGGTAGTGTGAGATTAAATTTTCTTGAATGAATGGATGCAAATATTATCCATAATATTACCCAGTTTTTTAGGAATTGGTCGGTTTACAGCTTTGGGACCAATCAGCTATGAGGTCCTTAAGGAATTTGAAATGCTGGAAACACTGGAAAAAACTTTCTAAATTGCTCTTGTCTTACTGATTTATTTGATTGACTGAAGCTTGTCTGTTGCTGAATCAGAAGGGGAGTTTGTATAGTTCTTGGTTAGACAGTATCCCCAGCTAGATTTCAAGTGAGTTTGCTAGCCCTGAACAAATTTATGGTGCTATTACTTCCCAAATAAGGAGTTAATGTTTTGTTAAGCACAGAGTGTAAAAGGGCTCTGGTACTTCAAAGTCCTTTGCCTGCTGGGTAGGCAATGTAAAGGTTGCCAGTCAGAGATCATTGCACTGGAAGTTTATTATTCTTGGTGTTCCACAGAAGAAAATAAAACTGCGCAAGAAAACACACTGTAACATATTTTGTGAGGTTAAACATTCAATATTTTCTAGCTGCCATTTTTACTAGTTTCACCTTCTTTCTTTCTTTGTGCCATGAGAAAAGATAACAGAGATCTTGATTTCATTATGCAGGCTCAGTCTGGATGTTTCAGGTGAAGATATATAGGAATGACAAACCTTCCTTTTCCATGCCTTCGAGATCTATGGATGTGCAAGATTCTACATTTGTAAATCAAGCTGTTTGAGTGCAAGTCTGTGAAAAGCAGTTTTCAACATTTAATTTCTAATCTCTTCACTTTCATCTCTAGTTGTCCGCATCACTGAGCACATGTGTAGGTGTGTGTGAGGAGGGGATTATTTTCCTCTGTCAGGTATTACATCATGAAGGAAGAACTCCTTGACCTTGCTTGGTGGGTTGCTTCAGTGAAGTCCTGCTTTTCTTGTGGCTCAACTTAATTTTAAGCTGGTATGTGTAAAGCCTGACAAATGACATCTGGCTGAACAGGGTATCCATCCCATCACCCACACTCTACATACACATTTTTTATGAACAAAGTACACTTAAGTGACTGGAACAGCTGGAACCACCACACAGAGACCACTGAGCAGAATAAATCTTGCAGAGAGCAAATGATCCAGGGTCACAGAGGTCCTGTAGTTTTGTTTGCAGTGAAACTGAGCATTAACTTTTTTTTCAGAAAGGGCTGGCAGGCAGAAAAGAAGAGTATTCTAGTTACATGTTACTTCATTGTGTGTTAAGCTGATGACCAGATAGAATTGAGTAACATTTGTCAATAAATGAGAACAAAACTTTTGTGCAAGGAGATAAAATTAAGAAATTATTAGGAATTAAATAACTGGAAAACCATAATGGAGGGTTTTAGTTCTTTATTTAAGCTGTGTACATTTTTTGAAATTATATATATTACTTGACATCTCTGAATAAACACTATTTAGTCTGCCATAGAAATGTATTTTTCCCTTCCCCACCCTCCTCCTTCCCCCTTTCCATATATTTGATTTTTTGAACTTAATAGTATCCTGATACAAAAGGCTGCAGGTTAAAAACCTACTTTAACAATTCCTAAATTTATTAAATATTGCCTTTTTATCACACACAGACCTCTCATTGACTTACACCTTACACATTACACCTTTCACCAGTGTGCAGAGAAGCAATTGGTGGAAACCTTGCAGTAAAAAGCACAAAAAGCATGTGCCATAGGACAAAACAAGAATGTCATCCATTCATTTTTTAACTGGCAGAGAAAAACACAGTCCTGGAGAGCCAACAACACATGAACTTCCTGACCTTTGTGCTGCGACAGTTTCTGTAATTATTGAATAGTGGGGATGGGCTGAGGGCTAAGGTGGGGAATTTGGGGGCTGGCTTTGGCAGTGAGATAAGGTTACATATAAGGGAGCTGCAGCAGGTTTGGGAACACTGAGTATATTCCCTGGTGTGCAGCTCAGCGAGTTTGGATCCTGAAATCATGACCGGTTGCCCCTTTGCGGGGAAGAATTACCTGTGAGTCCTTCCTCTCTGCGTTTTGCTTTATAAATTCAATTCAAATGATATTGTGTTAGTGCAAAATATGAATTTTCAGAGAGGAATTACTTATTATCAACAAATAGACAGCTGTAGATATTGCTGAATGAGTAGAGGTCATACAAGGACTTGTCTGAGCACTTGTTATTTGAGTAACTAAATGTGATGCTCCCAGCTGTTACTCTGACAAGAGGAATTTCAGTTTTTGTCAAAAGCCTGCTTTATTGGTTCTGTTTATCAAAATAAAGCATTGTTTGAATTGTAGATGCATCTGTTACTAAAAAGGCAGGTATATTCATAATTCTTTAATTAAGTAGTTTACATATTTACTTCATTTTCTTCTTAGATTTAATTTTAACAAGCTATCTTTGGAAGATGAAAATGACAAATCTCAAGAAGGAAGAAATAAAGCCAGCAAAGGTGGGCTTATCTATGGAGAATACCTACAAGTAAGTTTAAGGATTTCGTGTTCGCTGTCCTGGTTGCTGTTATGACTTGAGGTAGGACCTGTGTTTGACACTTTTCCCAGCACTCAGCCCGTTGCTAAGACAGGTCTCCAGGTGTAAGAGGCACAGGTGCCCACCTCATGTGGGACCTCAACGTAGACTGTGGGAAGGCTTCTCTAACTGCAAGGAAGATGGATTTTTTTTTTTTTTGGGGGGGGGGTGGGGGGGGGATTACCCAATTTGGTGG